>PYAF01005561.1:287820-305892 GCA_007407185.1 Glycine tomentella
TGTATGTATGCAAGTTGAGCCCAACACCCTTCCACCCCATCTCCTTCATTAGCCCCCTTGCCTTAACTAAATCCCCTGCTACACACAAGGCACCCAATAAAGTATTGTAAGTAACCACATTCGGTTTGCATCCTAACACCTCCATAGAAGCAACAATCTGAAGCGCCTCGGCTACATTATTCTGCTTACACAAACCATTAATGTACACATTATAAGTATAAACATCAGGAACGAGTCCAATTACAAGCATTTCATCAAATAGTTCATCTAACATCACATACTCCCCTTCTACTACAATCCCACTCAAGACCATAGTATAGGAAACAACATCAGGTTTAATTCCATCTTGTTTTTGCTGGTTCAGAATGTCCAAAGCATCCATACCCCTCCCTTCCTTCACCAAGAACCTAATCATGTTTGTATAATCCATGACACCAGGACAAAATCCTAGTTTCCTCATATCCCTCCAAACAACCAAAGCCTCAGCACTGGTCAAATCCTTTTGCTCACACAATGCTGATATTATCAAAGAGCATATCTTCTCATCCAAACCATATCCATCTTCTACCATAAAATTCAGCATCTTAACAGCATAACCCACCCTCTTAATTCTACACAACGCCCTGATCAAAACCCGGAAAGACGATTCCTCGACACGAATATTCATGTGCTGGCTCTTCAGCAAGATCTCGGGGACCATCTCGAGACACTCCCTCTTCCTACAAAGCAGTGAAAGAATCAAGTTCAATGAACAAACAGTTGGTGTGCACCTGAACCTGGGGATTCTGAAGAACAAATCAACAGCATCTTGGACCCTGTCAGAAAGACCATAGAACCTAATAAGGTATACAAGGATGGACTCTGGTGTTTCAAACTTCTCCAAGTGTTCAAGGTGGTCGAGGACACGAGGAATGTCCTGCAACTGGGAGGTGCTGGTTAGGGTTTTGAAGACAAAGAAGTAAGCTTTTGGAGTTGGGTCAATGCTATAGGCTTTGAAGGAGTCAAGGAAGGTGGAGAGGAGAAAAGGGTAGGGAAGGTTGGGTCTTTGGGGGTGTTGGGAAGAACCCATTTCTAGGGTTGCTTGTTTGAGATTTTTCATGGCTTGTTCTTCACCGAAGTTGTGGTGCCATGAGGTTTTGTAAGGGGAGTGTGGCCATTTCTTGAATTTCCTAAGGTATTTGTTTGCTCTCTTGGATAATGGGTGTCTCACCATTTGGATTTGACGAGGAACAGAGCAAGAACGCACATAGAAATGGCGACTAGGCACTTCCAGGGTTGAAAGAGTGAATGGATAGATGTTGGGGCACGAGAATGATAGCCACTTACCATTACCATAGCTAGAAATAAAAACTTTTTAATTCTACAGTATAGAGTGTATTAAATTTATGTATAGTTAATACTGGATATCCCACTTCAATTTCATTAGTGTTACTGTGCGCTATCGTTAAATATATATCTTCATTAAATAGGTTTATTCATAACTAAGCAACAAGATCACAGTCTTATTTTTATTCTTTTATTATGTAACTTATTATAAAAATATCAGTATATATTGGATAGTTAACACATGGTAAGATATGAAAATAGATGAAGAATATGATAAGATAAGGGCATAATAAACTTTAATTTGGCACCACCAAATAATAAATCAGATAGTATTATTGTGACATCATTCAGCATAAGATATGATATAAAATATGCTCAAATGTCAAAATTATTGTTTCGTTAATTAAAATTACATATATATTTTTAAAGTAATTTTTAATTTATTTTTTAAAACTAATTTTATATTTTAGTACTATTAACTAAATCCACTAATTTTTTAATATTGATAAATCAATTAACTTAGTTTTATGAAAAAATCGGGAGAGTAATTGTTTCCTCCTTAATTTATTTATTTTATTTTATTTTATGGATGACATAAGATAGACATATATAAGTTGTATGATATAATGTTTTAAAGAATTTTTCTATTAAAAGAAAATATTATATTTTTAATAAAAAAGTTCTCAAAAGTACTACTGTATATCCAAACACACCCTATATATTTCTTGGTGGTGCAAGTTTTATGGTATTTTGGATGTTTCTTGAAGTGGATTCATAACAAAATTATAATGTCTTTGAAGAGGTACACGGTTGTTGTTTATAATCAAGTAGACAAGAATTCTTTAATCACGCATCCATGATATAAGCTGACAAAAAAAAAAAAAAAACATCCATGATATAGTAGCAGCCTGTTTTATCATACACTGAAGTGATATCACATGCGGCACGTGTGTTTTATATTGATCATGCGAAAAATATAATGGAGCAAACCACATTAGACAATGATTTGGGGTCAAAATTACATTGGATGAAAGCTACTCTTAATGCTCACATTATTTCAGTAATTTCATTTATATATTTATTCCAATAAATTTCAGTGAATAGCAAATAATTAACGTATTAAAAAAGTGCGGTTAATATTTCTTCAATTTGGTTGCTTAAAACGTTGGGAGGGAGAATTGAGAACCTTACATAACTTGAGAATCACTTTTCAGTCAGACATTTCTTTAGAACAACTCATCTAAGCGTTTAGTGTCATGGTTTGATCAATCCATCGAATTCAAAGAACAAGAGAGAACCTCTAGTAGACTAGAAGATTCTGCCATCGCTTAATCAGGCACCTACTTCATTAACTTGTGTTGTTTGAGCCAGAAAACCGTGGTCTTTTATGCAGCGGAGTCCTTTGTATATCTGTCTTCTTTGCTTCTATCATCAGCCTAGGAATAAGAGGTCATAGATAATCCAGCATAAGCCCAGAGATCGATTGGGGATAACATAACAACTTGAATGCTTTTTATTGAAGAGTTGTGATAATATATATATATATATATATATATATATATATATATATATATATATATTGAAGAGTTGTGTTAATTAGTGTCCCATTGTTTAACAAATTTAAAATAGATATTTTTATTTATTAGAAATCATATTTAGAATGCATTAAAATCTTAGTAATACTTTATGGACACTTTTTTAATGAGAAACTTTCTATTGAATTCTTTAACCTAACATTTGCTTATATTAAATGACTAAAATAAACCTTTTTCTTGCATATCTCTCCTTATAATAGGAAAGTTTGCGTCATCTTATATATGTTTAATCCTAGCAAACAACTTACGAATTCAAATTTCATTATTTTTCTTTTCAGTTTTTTTCTCTCACTTTCTTCTCTAAACCATTCTCTAAACTAAACATAGTGAAAAGGAGTGTGTTAGACACTACCACCACCAAATGCTAGTTGCAACAAAAGAACATAGTACTAGTAGTGCTGTAAATTAAATGCAGACATCATCGGTTCCTTCAAAGTGTGTCAGCATAAGATCAGATTACAACATAACTGATCAACTGAATAGCGTTTCTCAACTGTCCAACCGTGAAGCATAGTTACTGTAGCCTGCTGCTTTATTTGCAGCCATACATACAGATTCAGATTTTAGATCGAACAATGAGAGGCTAGCACGTATATTCCAAAGTCAACTTAAAAAAACAAAAAAACTATGACATGACATGACAACTTTTTTATAGGTTAAGTATAATAATGCTCCGCTGTCACTAGAAAACGTTGTTTTGGTTTGCAAATCACATGATACTCACCAGCATCATTCAAATGCAGAAAAGAAAAGAAAGAAGAAGAAAAAAAAGCAATTCCCCACAAAGGAGGATATTCATATCACCAACCAAGAAGAGGAATCGAGAACTTCCCTTTTCTCTCATAAGGCCACACCATTTGTTTCCTACTTTTCCATTTCCATTTCCCATCCTCGAGAAAAAGAAGATTGTTCTTTCTGCCAATTACCCTTTTGAGTTTTGAGTCTCCAACATGGACATTTCACAGAGAAAGAGAACTTTGCTTAAGATCATTGTTCTTGGTGATAGTGGGTATGTACCATGGCACCTAGTTTTAAATTCTTTCCATTCCAAATTTTCCATCTTCAATTCCCTTTCTTCTTTTGTGTTACTTTAATGAGATTATTAATTCATGGAAGCTTCTCCATCAATAAATGTGAATGTTAATGCATTCCTTTTTCTTGATCTTATTTTCAGGGTGGGAAAGACTTCTTTGATGAACCAGTATCCATTTGGCATTTGAATTTTCAGGTTGAAAGCCCAAAAAAAGTGAAAGTTTGTTAGTTTTTCTGATGTCAGCAATTCGCTGTAGGTGCATTATTCATTCCAAATCATGAATGCTTTTGAGCTTTCCACTGTTTCCCTTTTTGTTTTGCTCCATTTTTCCAACGAGTCTCTGTAAAGTCACGGCCAACATCCGTAGTATATGAGTTGGCAATCGTTGTTTTGGAACACATTGGTTCAGGTCCAGCTGGCATAATAATAATTGGGTGCTTAACATCTAAAATTAGTAAAGAAAATGAAGATATTTTGCACATCGGTAATCTTTTTTCAGTAGTAATCAATATCTTAATCGGAATTGAGTTTTAAAAAATAGCTCAAATTGATTGGATTGTTAAGTTTTTTTCATATTGAATTTGTTTTTTATCCACAAATGTTAGTTTGTTAGTTATGTTAGAAATGTTAGTGGACAGGATTCCCTTAATGCTGAATTTGTGTGTTTCACACAAGGCATGCTACCATAAAGTCATTGTGTGACTTAACTACGAATTCAGATATGTTTATAGAAAATTCAGCCAGCAGTATAAAGCTACAATTGGGGCTGATTTTGTTACCAAGGAAATACAAGTTGATGATAAACTCGTAACATTGCAGGTGAGCTATTTAAATTTCCCTGAGAGTTTCTTTCCTTTTACATTTTCTCTTTGCTTTATGTCTCAGTGTATGAGAAAGGTATCAACATCAGCACTTTTTCTTTATTTAGTGACACAATGGAAATGAAAATATAATATTGTGGCAGATTTGGGATACAGCAGGGCAAGAAAGGTTCCATAGTCTTGGTGCTGCATTTTATAGAGGGGCAGATTGCTGTGTTCTGGTATATGATGTAAACATACACAAAACATTTGATACACTAAACAATTGGCATGATGAGTTTCTTAAGCAGGTGTGTTGTTATTTGTACATGCTATCTTTCAAGCCTCATGTCTTCTTTCTGTCTTTTGTTTGGATTACATTGTCCTTGAGTTGGAGCCAAACCAAACCAAGCCAGATGAGTCTTTCTTTTACTTCAAACTGAGCAAACATCGTTAAATGATTGGATCAAATTCTGCTTAATCATGTGAAACTGGCTTTAATGTAATCTACATTTATGTGTTTCATCTCAGGGAGATATGAACGACCCTGAAGCGTTTCCCTTTGTATTACTTGGGAACAAGGTTGATGTAGATGGTGGAAACAGTAGAAGGGTATGGAATATACCCGCTCCCTCCTTTGGCAATGATTATATATTTTCATATATTGTTAGTGTAAAGAATTTTACACTTTCTACCAATTATAAATTACTTTAGCTATACTTTTAACGTAATTATTATTATAAATATATGATTAGATGACACTAAGCTATGAGTCCATTCTAATTAAATTTTATATTGAACCTTTTCATGCAAGGTATATGAAGTGCTCCCTATTATCCCTGCTATTTGTTTCAGGTCACTGAGAAAAAAGCTAGAGACTGGTGTGCTTCCCGGGGAAACATACCATACTTTGAGACCTCTGCGAAAGAGGGCTACAATGTTGAAGAGGCTTTTTCATGTGTTGCCAAAATTGCACTAGAAAATGAACATGATCAAGACATGTGAGAATCAACTTTTTTGTACTAGTAGTACCTTCTATTTTTTCATAGACCACTTAATTATCTCTTTAAATTCAGCATTCTCTCATTTCCTTCACTGTTATGATGATTAGGTTGTGGTAATTCTTAATAAATGCTACTGCTATCCAAATCCAATTCTTGTTAGCCTCTAATATTGTTCTGTTCATGCCAGTTATTTTCGAGGAATCTCTGAAGCAGTTTCAGAAGCAGAACAACGAAATGGTTGTGTATGCTGAAGTAGGATATGTAAGAAGATTAATGCGTTTTACTGAACATATTTGGTTTTGAGCTCTGGTACATTATCATTTAATTCATTAAGGTGTAGTGTCTATTTTTAAATCTCGAAATTGGTACCCATCGTACGGGTTTCTAAATCTTAGTATGTGTGGAAAACCTTCTTTGTACTCTTCAGATGCAATTTTAATTTTCATGTTCGAACCAAAATTTATGTAAATCTTGTTTGGTATATTTTATTTACAGTACTTACTGAACGATAAATAAGTATGTCAGTACATGAGCTTCTAATTTTAATGCTCGAACCAAATGTTACGTATAGCGTTTTTTGCATGTATTTATATAAACAATTAACAAGCATGTCATGTCTAGTAAAGGAAAGTATTAAATTAAATATTTAAATATTTTTTTTTTACAATAACAAGATTTCAACTTAAGATTTTGTGTAAATTATCTAAACCCCTCAAGACTAGACTAACCCTAGAAAATAAGAAAAATAAGAACTTGATGTTGATGTAGCTTAATATAGATACTCAAGACACTGATAAATTGAAAAGGATTTGTGATCATCAAGGTAAAAATATATAGATGGTTTCATTTTTTAAGAATAATAATTTAAATTTATAAGCGTGAATCATTGCCTTTTTTATAATAAAAAAATATACAGAGTGAATTGTATTTGATAAAGGGTTAAATAAGTTTTTCATTCTTCATTTATTTTAAAATTCAATCTTTAATCCTTGTAAATTATTTTTCCACTTTTAATTCTTCATTTATTTTCCATCACTTGATGTTAAATTGATATCAGCACAACACATGACAATCACGAGGCAACTAAGTGGCATGTATATCACGTAGCAACCTAATATTGCATCAGTGTCATACATGGAGGTGCCATGTAGCATGCAAAATAAAAAAAAAAAAAAATGAATTCAACACAATATGAATTAATGTGAAATTACTTTAATGTATAAATTGAAATTCTGAAAATGGGTATTTATTGTAATTTTCAATTATATGTTTAAGATTTATAAATTAAAATTTTCAATCCCTAATTTTATTTATTATATATAAAATAATGTGAAATTACTTTAAAGTATAAAAGATAAATTACGTAGTATATAATTTATTTATTTTATTTAATATATGTTGTAAATAAGATTTAGTTGTGTGTGAATGATATAAGTAAAATAAATTTAAATTGAATTATTAACATATAATAAATTTTTAAACAATTGTAATATCACTCAAATCTTGCTACTTTAAAATATTTTTATAATATCAATAATTAAAAATAAGAATATTTTTAATATACATTTAAATTTAGAATAACTAAAAATATTTTATTCAAAATATAAAAAAATGTAAAAATTAAAGGATAAAATATTATATATATCATCTTAGTTTTACTTTATTTAAAAAATAAAAAAGCAAAACAAAAGGCAGAAAACGTATTTATTTGGAATTCCTGAAAATTTTCGCGGCGGATATTAATAGTTAATAGATTGAAACGACAAGATGAATTGCGTAGAAATATCAAATTCTCAAATCTGAGACGCACACGGCAGACACGAACACGATGGTTGAAATTTGAAGCAAAGCACGTGTTTGTGTGTGCCCTTCTCTCTCTCTAAACTCCGATGGCTTTCTCTGCAATCACTACCATGCCCTCTCCTCAATTTCTCCGCCTTCCCATCTCACTTCCTCAATCTTCACCCTCTCTTCGATTTTCACCGCCAATTCTCAAACGCCCCAAACCCCTCTCCATTCGATCAGTTTCAATCCCCGGTACATTATATCCTTTTACTCCCTCGTTTGTCAATTTGCTGTTAATTTCTCCGTTAATTAGCAACATCAATGACAATTATCATAATTATGATTACTATTCCGTGGCTTAGAATATGATAAATCGTCATAAATTATTTCTAGTTTGTAGCAAAGAGGGACGTACTTTTTTCCATTTGATTTTTTTTTTTTTTTTTTTGTTAGGAAACGGTTGCAACTTTGCATGTCATAAGATATCCCATTATTTGCATGACGAGCTTTTCCTACCCGAATTTCTGGGAAGGTTTTGGGTTTCTTCTAAGTTTACTGCATTTTTCTTATCAACAGTAATGGTGTGTTGGCAGGAGTAAAGGATGAAAAGTTAATAATGTATCAGACCCTAATTTATAACCGTTACATAGATGCAGGAACTCTTTTGTTATAATTTTTTGCTTCCTTATATGGCATATTGACCTAGAAATAGAAAGATTGATTTCTTAACCTTTCATTTAGGGCCTGTTTGGGTAAATAGCTTTATTAAGCACTTGCTGATAGGTGCTTATGTATAAGTTGTTTCTATAATCAAAGGGAACATAAAGTTAAACTGTTTTCCATATAAATTGTGAACTGTTTTTATAAGTTGTCTTGGATAGCTTATTGAATTAAGCTGAAAACAGATTTATGGGCAACTCATAAGTTATTTTCATAAGCTCTCACAAATTCCTATACAAGTGTTTTATGTTATAAGATAGGAAAGATTTCAAAATTGTTTAATGATTTGGCATTACATAATCAGATGATGGTGAAGTTTTACATTGACGCTTTTAATGAGGCATTATATTCATATATGAAGATTTAGATGATGGACAATAGACATTTTGAAGTTCCCAACCTAAAGAATTCTCAGCAAGTTATTGTTATTTGTACTAGTGCTCTCAGTAAATCCAAGGAAAAAGCCTGGAGTTTTCTGTTATTGACATTCACTCTGTTTTAATATCATTAACCAGATTGCAACAGCTAAACAGTATCTTTTTTAATTTTGTTATATACTTGTGTGCTATGTGAAATACTTTTTCTGCCATGCTCAGCACTTATTTAATCTTTGCTTTCACTCACCCCCACCTCAATATCTTTCGGCTGCACCAGCATCTGGGTCTCTGGCCCCTGCAGTTTCTGTTACGGATAATGCGCTGAAGCACTTGAATAAGATGAGGTCTGAACGAAATCAAGATTTATGTTTAAGAATAGGTGTCAAACAGGGTGGGTGCTCTGGTATGTCATACACAATGGATTTTGAAGACAGGGCTAATAAAAGGCCAGATGATTCAATTATTGAGTATGAAGGTTTTGAAATTGGTATGATTCATATTCTGTTTCTTATCATTAACATTTTTAATGCACAAGCTTTAGCTACATCCATTCATTTTATGCAATTTTACAGGTTGATTTGTCAAGATTGCCTATGCACTTCACAATACAAACCGTAACTTCTGTATAAAATTATTCTCCTAATTAAGCTATTTGACCAGACAAAGTGTGTAATGTTTGGCACTTGTAGTTGCAAATAGGTGGAGGATACTAAATGGGTTGTAGCGCTGATGATAATGTTAATTATGTTTTTATGTAGTGCCGATAAAAGAAATGTTTTTATGTGGTAGAAGGTTTTGGTTCAATGTTTATATACATGAGTGATTTTAGGCTTTTAGCATGTAAAAATGTCTTTACACAGCAAATACATTATTCTTTAATTGGGAGAGGGAGGGAATCTATGGAATACAAATGTTTTAAAACTTAAAAGAAGTATTATTTATTTCTTTAATCAATGACAATAGTGACTGATTGATTTTATTTAGAACATAGCATTTCTTCCTACAGGGATTAACTAAGCTTCCTGGATCCAACTTCCAACTATTGTTACAGTTTTTGCCCATTCTTTTTGCTTAATGTATCAAGTAAGTGTAATTCACTAATTTTATTTTCAAGAAATAAAAGCCAACCCCCTACTAGCTCTATGTTGATTCAATAGGAAAAAAAACAATCTTGGACTGAATTGAAAGTTTGGTCCCCTCAACACGATCTTTTTTGCTTATTTTTCAGCTTTGATTGCTAGAGTTTTTTGCATTGGAGAAACAGTTAAAAATGTCGTTGTTATTATTATTACTGTTAAGACAGACACTTGGATTGCTTCCAGTATTAAGCTTACTGTATTTGGTAAATAAGACAAAGAACAGTGAGCAAAATGTCTATGGTGATTATGGTATTGGAGACTTCCCTCTATATATTTCTTTGATCAGTGTATCGACTGCAGCGCTTGATGTATTTGTTCAAGTCTTGAACCATAAGCCACTGCATGACATATTTTGACTTCTCCATTTATTTCTGCAGTTTGTGATCCTAAGAGCCTACTCTTCATATTTGGCATGCAATTAGATTACAGTGATGCTCTGATTGGGGGAGGCTTCTCTTTCAAGAATCCTAACGCGACACAGACTTGTGGATGTGGTAAATCCTTTGCTGCCGAAATGTAGAATCATGTTTTTAGACAATAGTTTGTTTCCACTTTCTAGCAACACTCTGGACTAAATATAGATATACTTTTAATACTAAAATATATTTATATGCATTGTCAAAAAAAAATGTACTGAATGCTTGTTATTTGTATTTCTGTTTATATTTTGTTTCGCTGCATCATTAGTCATTCATCTTTTCAATTTGTTTACGGAAATCTGTTTGTTATCGCGTTCATGGTTAATGCATTTTTGAATTGATGGAACGAGAGGGGATGAAATGGAATGAAATGAAATATAATGGAATAAAGCCTTCATCCCATCACTGTTTGGATTGTTATGATGGACTGAAACAAAATTTGAATTCCATCTTGTTTCTCCCAAATTGGAGCGAAAGAAAAGTGAAGGTAAACGATGAAATAGATCCCACTAATTTTATATTCTGACTTCATTTTACATTCCCTTTCATTCTATATACTACTAATTCAAAAAATTGAAGGAAGTCCATGCTGATTGCTAAAGTATGACAGAAATTAGATAAAAACTGCTGTATTTTATACAACTTGTTGCAGTTGATTCATAAAAATAATTTATGTTTCTCATTGATAACATTTTAGTTTCGGGAATATCACAAGGAGAATGTTAACAAGTTTTTTTAGAACACTAAAAATTATTGAAAAATGTTAATGATATATTCTCACTAATATCTTAAGGTATAGTAATTTCTTAACTAATAATTTTCTTAAGGTATAGTATGTTTATAGGTTCTGTATCATAAGTTCATAACATGAGATGTTTTATAATATGTGAAGGCAAGATTAAAGTCAACATTAATGCTTCAATAGGAGTCACTTTTTGAACATCGAAGTTGCTAATTATGTTTATTTACAGCAATTAACTTTTTCTACCCCTAATGCATCAGTTAAGGGATTCCTGAGTTCCTTTGTTCCATCTTTTTTGGGTGAATACTTCCCTAGTTCCCTTGATTCTTTTAATATTATTGGTATAAAAATTAATTTGATTACATAATCTAAATGACTCTATTGGTTAGAAAGTCAAACGATTATGAGCATTCAATTAAATAAATGGTGCTATATTTTTATCATATTGTAGGCAATATCTACCAACACCTATTTAACTTGAAGCGAAATGTCTAAATGCGCCATACTATAAAAATGTATAAGATAATTTTCATATTCCTTAACTTTTTATTTTCATATGGGAAATGACCATTTTAATTGACAATATTCAAAATTCATAAAAATAAAATTGTGACATGCGATTGGAGTGGTTGTCATGTGTCTCGTCTTGATTGATTGTCATTTGATTTTCGTATGGTATTTTTCGTCAAATTGTAAAAGAAAAAAATATCAAAAGTAATTTTAACAACATTCAACATGTAAAATATAATTAATAATTACAATGAATAAATAAATAATACCTTTAAATTTCAAACAAATAACAAAATTCTGTCATTAACTAGGAGATAAAAGAATTTTGAAAATATATTGTTTTTCCTCTCTTTTTTGGTGAATAGATTATTTTTCCTTTAATAAAACGTTTTAATCTATTTTTATAAAAAAATGTTAATATACTGGAACTGACAACATTAACCAGATTAGGCCTAAATTTAAAAATAATACCTATTAAATCTGATAATATATAATGTACTGTTATTCCATGTCCTATAATTTTAGTTAGTTTTTAGTGCAGCGGTTATGTTTGCATTGCATTATTACTATTTTTGGATATAATAATAACAGTTGATTACAATACAAATGATAACAACTATTATTTTTAGGGTATAAATGAATAATAACACTTTCACGAATTTTTTATAATTTTAATTAGAATGCATTTACAATAAATAAATTAGAGTGTCATTCAATAATAAATTATAAGATTATTAATTTTTATAATAATTATTGTAAAATTTATATTTAAAATAATTTCTATAAATTAATATTGTAAAAAATTTCACATTCAACATTATATTATACTAAAATTAAAATTAAAAATTAAAACATTTCTTGGAATAAAAGAGCGAGCACCACGTGTCAGTATATCCAACGGTGAGATATAAGACGATGACCATTCACCAGAACTAGGGTGTACCCTACCTGATTACTCCCTTTGTGAATCCTGTGAAACTCATTTCATTAGAGAGAGAGAGAGAGAGAGGTATCACAGTGAAACGAAGAAGCCCTAACTACGCACGCACTCATTCGTGAGAAAGCTCAATATTCATTCGTCCATGGCACTCTCTTCTCGTCCCTTTTCCAAATCCAAATTGGTATGCCTCATATCAATTCCTTCTCTTCCATCAGCTACCAATTCTTCATAGTTTTTTTTTTTTTTTTTCCTTTCACGTTCTCACTTTGGATTTTGTTGTTGTAATCTCGGGATCTGCATTGCTTTCAGTACATCTTGCGATATCTGATTGCCTATCTCGATAATTTAGAATCAACATTATTCGAAAAGGAGATAATATACGCTAGATTTCGAGGGTTAACATTTCGTTTATCCATTTCTTTTGGTCAATTAGGTTTTTCTTTCTTCGCTGATTCTATTGTTTGGAGATATTAAGTTTTTCACTTGTTTGCACCGTAGGAGCAGTCAATGTGTTTGGATTTATGATCCCTGACATCATCAGCCATGGCCACGATTAAAAAAATGTCCTGGTGCTCTGTCATGTTGAGTTGCGTAATAGTGTGTGGAAATGAATGATATGAAACTCGTGTTTGAATGATGGTTTATTCATTTAAAAGTGACGATGTTTGTGATTTATCTACTGATTTATCTCATATTTAGTTGCGGAATAGAATGTGAAAATGAATTATATGAAACTTTCCATGGTGGTTAATATGCATAAGTTTTGTTTATTAATTAGAAAGTGCGGCTGTTTGTGATTTATCTACTGTATTTTTTTTGTCATGTGCTCATTTTTCTCCATTTTCTTACAGATCTATGGCAGTCAAATACTTCTGCAAAAGGAGCATGCTATTCCAGTTCGTCACTTTGCTAAAGAGTCTGCCCCTCCTGCCCTTAAGGGAGATCGTGAGTTGTCTTATATAGTTGTATAGTTATAAAATATGCATTTTTGATCTTTGATGGAAATTTTGTTATTTTTATGTCACTTTCTGTTTCTGACAACATATTCTTTGATTGAATGGGAAAAAGAGATGCTGAAGAACATTTTTGTGGAGGTGAAGAACAAATTTGAGACCGCCATAGGAATATTAAAGAAGGAGAAGATCACCATTGACCCAGAAGATCCAGCTGCTGTTTCTCATTATGCAAAGGTCATGAAAACAGTTAGAGAGAAGTGAGATTCTGCTTTAACTTGTTCTTTTTATCTGACTATTTCTGCTCAGTATTTTGTTATTTTAACTATGTTATGCCTACAATCTTTTGTGCATTCTACAGGGCAAGCTTGTTGTCAGAGTCCCAAGACATACTATCCACCATTGAAATTGAGACTCAGGATATTCCAGATGCTCGGACCTATCTTCTGACTTTGAAGGAAATAAGAGTCAAGTGGGTATTGATGATGATCTATTCTCTTCTCTCTTCACTTTGTAACTAGATGTGATATTGATATGTAAAGTGTGCCCTTTTACTTTTTCATTTACACCAGCTTCATTGTTTTGTGATATGTAAAATGATTCTTTCAATTCCATGCACCATTTTGACTTAATTATCCAATAGTGCTTTTGTTTTAAACCTCCAATTCCAAAAATTGCCTGATGGCTTTGTTTTTTCTGCAAATAGTGACTAGCCTGAATTATTATTGGGATTTACCTAATAATGTCTTTTTATAATTGTGTATGCATATGTTTTCTATACACATACACAATTGAGATAAAAGGAAACATATGGCATCCCTTGCTTTGGGATGTGTTGGGTTCTTGTTACATGAGCTCGTATTTATATGTTCATTTTTTTACAGGAAAGGTCTTACAGATGATCTTGGTGCAGAGGCTCTGATGATAGATGCATTGGACAAAATTGAAAAGGATTTAAAAAAACCTTTACTGCGAAATGATAAGAAAGGAATGGACCTTCTCTTGGCAGAGTTTGATAAGATTAATAAGAAGTAAGGTCATATCCCTTGATATCTTTTTGATGTTGGCTTTGGTTAATATTATGTGATATCTAAATTCAAGCTTTTGAAGTTGTCATCTGTGATTATTTTATTTCACTATCATTGTCGTGGGATGTGGGCATGCTATTTGGTCTAATTGTTGGTGCTTTTATAAATATTTTATATGGTTGAGTGGCATTTACACCCTCATTATATGGGAAAGTGCTCATTTCATTAGATGATGTAGAGGATAAGGATTTTTGCTATAAAATATGGAGGAGGAAATTTTATTGAGCAGAAGGAAGAATTCCAGTTAACATATATAATTTTTGAAGTTGTGTTTTTGTTCTTTTTATAAATATTGGACCTTGCATCACTATGTTTAGTTTTATTGATTGGGTATTATTCCATTTGGTTGCTAAATTCCTAATTTGCTAGTGGGGATTTTGAAGTGTTTTATTCTCTTCAGTTGAGCACGATAAATTACTTGATTGTAGTTACTTTTACTCTTTTTTTTTGCCAACCCCCCCTCTCCCTCTTTTTCTTCCTTTGGTGCTGCTACCTTAGACTTGGAGTTCGAAAGGAAGATCTACCAAAGTATGAAGAGGAGCTAGAACTTAAAGTAGCTAAAGCACAACTGGAGGAGCTGAAGAAGGATGCTCTCGAGGCAATGGAAACTCAAAAGAAAAGGTATTACTAATGATATCATTTCTTGCTCTTGTATTTTCCCCTCCTCCCAATTCTCTTTTGGACACAACATTGTTGATAAGCACATGATAGTTACCTTTTATTTTCTGCTTAATTTTAACTCCTAAGTCCAAAGTTCAAGGATGATGCTTGGCCTTTCCTTGCATTGTAGGTTTTTATGGCTTTTGAACTTTGAACATATGAATGTAACAGTGTCCAATTGATGCGTCGGAAACTGGACTTCTGTTTTCTCCTCTACTTTTAGAATTACTTTTCACTCGTTTCTCTATGTGCAATAGGATAGAAATTTTAAACATGGTAGATTGGTAGGATTTATTTTGCCGCATCTGTTTGCCATTTCAGGGAGGAATTCAAGGATGAGCCTGAATCGGTCGATGTCAAAACTTTGGACATCAGAAACTTCCTTTAAAATGTCTTCAGGTAGAAATTATTGTATTTGGATAATGATGAAGCCGTGTTCAATAAGTAGACACCACTGGATTGAAGTGCAACATTGATGCCAGTTTGAATATTCTTGAGTTTTTTTCAAGATCTTTTTGTATTTCAGATTCCATGTTAAACTGGAAGTTGAGGCTATCAAATTTTCTAATTTTTTCTTGTCACGTTTCCCAAGTATTTATTGTTATTGATTTTATGGCTGTTCCGCGGTCCAGGTAACAATCTTACAACATTTAATTTAAAATAAATACTACTCTCTTCATTCCATAATATTTGTCATCTTATATTTTTTTTTTACACATAAAAAAAGTTAATAAATAAATGAAAGAGAATAATAATTTTATAAAATTAATTTTATTAATGTTAATTTATTCAAAGATTTTGTTATTTATCATTAATATTATAAGAAATAAGTGGGCAAAAATTAATGTTACATTAAAAAATTAAAATAATTATTATTTTATGATTTTTCTCTTACATGATGAAGATGAAGTAATGTGTGGGTGTTGTACAATGAAGTGGGAATTTGTATTATTTAGAAGGAATGAAAATTTGTCAAATGTCGTGTTTGAAAATTGAAATAGTGTTTTAGACAATTTAAATGTAATTTTCTTATGTAAAATTTCTAAAGGGGATTCATTTGGTGTATGATTTTATTGGGGGTAAAAGAATTAAGTTTTTTCTTTTTGGTGAATGAATTAAGTTTGTTTTTGTTCTTAATAAATATGAAATTTAATATATCTTACTGTACGTAAGAGAATTCATTTTGAGTAAACTATTAATTTAGTTTCCGAAAATGTAAAGTATTATTATTTTTGTCTTTAAAAATTAAAAAAAATCAAAATAAATTATTGTATTATAACTTTATTCCTTAAACTTAATTACTTAGGGATTAGGATTTTAAAAAAATATTTTAATATAAAAAGTCTAACAAATTTTATTATGATTTATTAAATTTTTTTAAAATTTTTTATGATAGTTTTCATTTTAATGAATTTATATTATAAGAATTTAAAAGATTTGATTTTTTTTTATAAATTTATAACATTTGAAAGAATTATGTGAATTTTTTAAAATACATTAAAAATTACAAGAGTTAGCAAAAAAAAATTGAAGTTTGGGAAAAAAAGATGAACCAATATAATTTTTTAATATTTTAATAGCTAAATTGATTGTAGGTTCATGTTCTCTTATATTATCCTTTTTACAACATTATTTTCTCATTCTTACTTTTGAATTTGAATAATAGATTTAAAATTATAAATTAATTTTCTGATTTTTTCCTATATTTATTTCATGATAAATCTATGACATGTTTAAATGGAATAGAAGGGAGTGGTGAGAGTAAAAATTTTGTAAGAGTTACTAAATTATATAGATAATGAAATTAAAGGTGACAATCATGAAAATATTACGTCGAACATGTTATTGATGTAATATTCTAAAAATAATTATTTAAATAAGGATATCTAAATATATATTTTAGTAAGAGAAAAGTAGATTAAATTATTTTAAAATATTATATTGTTTTTATTTAAAAAAGTAGTATAATAATATATTGGATTGATTAAAGATAATAGACAAAGAAAGACCAATTAAATAAAATTCAAATTACTTATAATTCTTATATAAGAGTAGATATTTCTTTTTCTTAGAATCACACAAATAAATGATCTCTTTTGGTATTAGTGGATTACTAAGAACTGAGGAAAATAAAAAAGTAAAATAATTCTTTCAATACAATCGATAGAAAAGAAGAATAATAATGAAGAATAGAATTTTTTACTTAAGAGGTGAATAAAATAATGTTTTTTCTAAATTTTTATAGTATAATTTTTAAAGAAAGTGTCATGTATTCTTGATATAAAAGTTCATAAAAAATTCCTTAGGCATAATTATTAGCGAATAGATTATACAAGGCCTGCTATAGGGAAATTTAATTTCTGCATATTAGTAAATTGCAGTGACGACACCTCTTCCTTTTCTTGTGTTCGAATTCAAAAATTTGGAAGACAAAGATACGCGTTACGGTGTTTTACCTGACAGATAGAATAATGAAGGAAAATTCAATTCAATTGAAATTGCTGAATGAGCTTTCAAATATAAAAAATTTATGTGTACTGAACTCCTTTCCTTTTGAAACATTGTGCTACCTTATATAAATATATAAATAAATAAATATATATATATATATATATATATATATATATATATATTTGGATGCATTTAGTCTAATATTAGAATGTATTTGTAAGCTATAGCACATTTAGATTGCATGACACTAGCAAGGAAAAATTGGAGCACGAATAGTATATATACGTTGATGTAAATGAATTTTATTTTATGATATTTTCTTTTCGGTGTTTTCTACTTGACTTATTGAATATGGTTTGTTTATATTTCTATCTTATTTAAATGATATTTTTATTTGAGATGATGCTAACATGTATTATAGATATTTTTATGTTGGAGAATGAAGAAATTTATTATGGATATTTTTATATGGGATGAGGAATAAATTGAATATCTTTATTTATGATGGAAAAGATAGGAGAATTTCATTA
>PYAF01005561.1:305992-321738 GCA_007407185.1 Glycine tomentella
TTTTGTGACTAAAGAATTGAGTCTTGTGATTATGAGAATCACTAACTTATATATGTTGTATTTATTTAAATACGTTAAGGTATTGTTGTTTATTTAAATATTTTATTTATTTAAAATTTCATAAATTGTGATTATTTTAATATAATTTTTATTGGTGTGTAAATATATATAATCTTATTTTAAATTTATTACGGATACCATAATTGATTTTTTAGATTACCGCATCGATTGAGAATAATATTATTTGCGAACTCCTATTAATTATTTTATTCAATAAGATTATCATCTCATAATAATTGTTATTTTTAGTTCACGAATAAGAAATTGTTAACTATTATTTTTAGTTCACGAATAAGAGATTGTTGACTATTATTTTTAGTTCACGAATAAGAAATTATTGACTGTTATTTTTAGTTCACGAATAAGAAATTGTTGACTTTGATGAGACTTTAAGATATAATTTTTTAGTTACATTTATTTTAGTTTGGTTAGTACTTCAGAACGTTGGATGTGATCATTTTTATTATATTTTTAGTGTTCATTTAGTTTAGATGTCCATATTTTGAAGATAATATTTTTAGTTATATAAATACTTATTTATTGACTTTTTTTATTATATAAGAGATATTTTCAAACTATTATAATTTTGAAATAATTTTATATTCTTTTAGTATGGGTTGATATTTTAATGAAGAATGTTACAATCGACACATTATAAAGAAAATATGATTAGTCTTAACACTAAAAAAATATTAATTTAGAAAATAAACCAAAAATTGCTAAGGAGATAAATATATTTGGCATTTTTATTTTATTTTAAAAGAATAGAAAAGAGTTAAGTAGAATCTCAAGAGTTTGAATTAGATTGTTTAACATATGTTTTACACTAAAAAATCTAATAAAATCCATTGACATCCTTCTAAAAAATAAGTCATCAAAATTTATATATTTAATTTTATTTTTTTTATAAGTGGTAAAAATCCTATTTAAATATTTTTAATTTTGTTATCCTTGTTAAAAAATCTTAAAAATTTTAATTGAATACCAAAAACTTATTCATATCATTTAAAAATCTTGATTAAATATCAGTTTTTATAAAAAAAGAAAAGATCTTTTAAAATTCTTTAAAATCCTGATCCGATACACTTTTTAATATTTTATTAAGTCATGCAATTTTTTAAATTTTAGAGTGACAAATTATACTTTTAGGTTTCTTTTATTAATTTTATTACTTTTTATAAACTAAAGGAATGACCCCTCACGCCATAGAAGATCAGATTGACAATTTATTTAATTCATTTTCAAATAACATTTGGGTTTTCCTTTGGGATAATTGAATTACAAAATAATTATTAGATGGAATAATTCACAAAAAAATAATAATACTGTAATAGTGCAAGTGTATGTGATTAAATTATTTAATTTAACCTGAATAAATAAAAGTGTCTCAAGGTTTCTGGAATTAAGAAGAAAGCAGGTGAATGAAAGACTTTTGTGATAGGTAGCAGCTAAGCCATTTGCTGGTTATCAATGCAATGGTTGGTTAATGTTAATGTTAATGTTGTGTTGTGGACACACTCACATCTCATATCTCATATCTCAATCTCCGTGTGTTTACATGTCTCTGAATTTGCAACTAAAAAATGTTGAGACAATCGGTTTTCAGTTTCTTCATAATAACGCTTTCTCTTTCACTTTTCCTTTTCACCAACAATATCAATATCATGCCCATGCCCATGCCTCTCTCTCTTTTCCCTCACCACCACACACTCGCTTTCGCTCTCCGACAACCTTCTTCTCTGCCGTGACGGCGGAACAGCCAGCTGCGCCGCCGGTGAGGATGGTGGCAGTGGTTGGCCACGGAGCTGCCAGCCCTCTCAAGTCTGCATCTTGGGAACAAGTCATGCTTCACACTGTTACGTACCTTCTCAACTTTTCTTTCCTTCAGTTATTATATCAAATTCAATGATTTTGTGTTGTTTAATAAGTTAATTATTTATTATTCCAGCAACCTCAACTTTTATGGATCCAAACGTTAATTTATTCACTCTCTCTCTCCCTCTCTCGGGTCTCTCTTTTGTTTTTATTTTATAGTACTTATTTAATGCATGAAAATAGTGTAAAACATCTTGTGGATGATTGTTAGCACTTAGCAATATGTTCAAAGATTTTTTTTTTTCGTGGTTCAATATTTCGGGAATTAGTTTTAAGAGAGAACAATGCTTGCAGTGGACAATTTTGATGAATTGAATTAGAGAAAGTTATTTAAGTATTTGGCAAATGTGAACTATTTGTGGAGGAGGAGGAGGAGGAGAAAGGGAAGGAAATAATGTGCATCGAGTGACATTTGGAGCACATATGATAATTTCCTAAGTTTCAGAGTAATTTACATTAGCCTCTCGTGGACTTTGTTTGAATTACATGATTCATTAGAAAACAATATTAACAAAAAAGAAATTAAAACATCAATGAGGCAAAGCTTTACACCAAATTGAAGTCAATAAACTATTAAGAGATCTCCTCAAAGATCTGAGAGTTAAAACTCCAGCACATTGCCTAAAACATTGGCTTCTTTTCCTTTAGCAAAATCAGTTAAGATACTCCACAAAATCTGGTCCAAGGACCTATGACACTCCAAACACTCTCCAAAAGGCCAAACAAAGAATTCCGTGAAGAAAGATCAACTAAATAATGTAAGTACAGGTGAGGAACTGATTCATGCTTGCACCACACATGTCAAGGAATCAAGGAAACCGCCTTTGATGGCCTTCAAATTAAACCTGTAATATGTCATTGGTTTTACTATTAAGCACTACAATCCAATTGAAAAGACTTGACCTTAGAGGTTTATCATAACTGAAAATATCTCGTTCCAAATAACAAGTTAAGAATTGAAAAAGAGATTTTCACATAAATAGCCAAGACAGATAAAGAGATCAGATCCTTTTACTTGGACTACAGTACAATAGGTACAATCTCCCTCTCTCTCTCTCTCTCTCTCTCTCTCTATATATATATATATATATATATATATATATAAAATTGGGATTTTGTGCTTGTGATATCATTATTACAGCTTATTGCTTTCAAATTTGGCTGGATAACATGCAGCTTTTGCCTTTATTTAGAATATTTTCATATCTGTGACAGAAATCTTTTATATCTTCTTGTGATGTGTCTTGCTACACCTGTACTACGTTTGTCATAATATTTCTTATATGAATAGTATGCTTAATCTTTTGATTGGGTCCAGTGCCATTAATATTTCCTTTTACCAGGCAAAGAGATTGAAATGGGTTGATGAAGGGTATGAACTTCTTGTATTTACAGATGAATGTATCATATCTAATGGACAAATGACCATGAAACTCCAGAGAGAATTACTGAATGCTGATATATTGGTGATTGTTGCTGTTACAAACATGGAATCTGTGGAGTGGATTAATAACAACTGCAAAACTATTGAAAATGTAATATGCCTTGACTCTTCACCAAATTTGAAAAACAAATTAGGAGGCTATGATGTTCCCAGTGAAGTCAGAGGAAGTATATTTGGAAATTTTTTTGGGAACTCTCAATCTGATAAAGCTAAAGAATCATATGAAGTACTGCAGACTGTATCTGAAGCATGGGATCGACATAATTCTGATGATATAAGGTTCTGTTTGCTGGTACTAATCAATGCTTATATAAGGCCGGTTCCAATGTTGAAGAACTTGAGAGCTAAAGGTTTTTCTACCCTAAACTGTATGTTGAAGAACTGTGGTCGTCAGGTACTTAATTGCTTGTTGGATCCCAATTGTAGAAAAGCTCTTCAATGCTTGAATAAGTGTAGTCCTGTTGATCAAGTTTGTAACTACCGATGTATTGCTTCATATGAAAATACAAATCTAGAAGCCTTCTCACTATGTGTATTACAGAAAAACAACTGTCTTGAGTTGGAAGCAGAAATCCCTGACAAGCCATATGTGCCTCCAATGATTGAGTTCCAGGGGCAGAACTTAAGTCATGAAATGGCAGAAGATTTGTTTGTTGGATGGTTGGGGAGTTTGGAATGGAGCTGGCGTGTTGTAGCAGGGCAGAACCCAGCATATGATCAATTTCCATGCCAATACCAGTTGTTCTATAGGGGAAAAGCAAAAGGGTCATTTTGGTATGAACCCGTATTCCAGGTAAAAACATTGGAAGGCCAATTGGTCTGGAGGAGGAGGAAATATAGGGTCAGAAGAGGTAAGGTACCTGGCACATTCTATTTCAGTGTATTAGATAATGGAGTTGTTTCAAATGAGTTTTGGACAATTGTGGATGTAGCTGATAATCTTAGTTGGGGTTTGTTCCATTATCACGGTGCTGCTAGAGTTGCAGGGCAATCTTATACTGGGGCAGTACTTGTTAGTCCAGATGGGGCATTTCCAAATGACAGAGAGAGGACAAAGATAGTTGCTGCACTAGACAAATGTGAAATTAAAGAGTGGGAACTGTATTCTGTTGACAATTGTTCATGCATAGATCCACCCCTGGGAATTCCAGAGGGTTCAAGTTTACATACCATAGTCCAAATTGCAGATCCAAAGTACATGCCTATCTGATTATTACCAGAATTATTAATATTCTCAATCCGGTTACGTTCAGCACATCTCCATTATATATATTCAAAGAAAGTTGATTGGTTCTGTTGTCAATGTCAATTTTCGTATTTGTTGAGTAAAATTCTCAAGGCTCCATCAGCGACTTACAATAGTGTTTTAAAACAAATTTTATCTAGAAAAAATATTTAGTCAGGTTTTGAGTTTTTTTTTCTCATACGAGAATCAACCAAACTTAAAAAATCAGTTTAATCAATATATTCTCTCTAGAATCAACTATTGACTTTGGATTGAGTCAATTAGGTCAGTAGGTCAATTCAATCCTCTTTACACCCCCCAAATTATCATTATTCGTATTAACAATTCATACTCTGCAATTTCAATTTTGAAGTGTAACACCTCACAGTAATATCGTATAAGATATACTTTCTTGGAAAAAGGCATATATAGTAATGATGTAGTTGTCCACAAAAGGAGAAAAAACTGGAAATTGTGGTCATCCTATCCTCTTGAGCTGCCAAAAAAAAAAGCTGGTAAAATTATATCACACGGATATATTTCTCTGCAGCCGTCAGTTCATATTGTCCACTAATGCCCATGAAACATGAAAAATAAAATAAAATTGAAATATAGCACAATAATACGGAATCGTGCAATTGAAATTTATGAAGAATATGAACTGAGCTTCTTGTCAGTGGATTCCCCTTCAATTTGGGCGTTCACTTTGCTCTTATATTGCTGTTCTGACTCAAGGACCAACAATCCCCGAAAGCATCATGGTTTTATCTTGGGTGGTTCTTCCCATGGTCAATTCAAGATCTTTTCCTTTTGCTTGATTTATGGTGGTGGTTATCTTTACTCCGTTTTTTGTCGCTCTTATGACTTCCCTTCTCATTTTCATGCTTCACTTTGCTGGATTTCACGCT
Organism: Glycine tomentella; assembly: GCA_007407185.1. NCBI lineage: Eukaryota > Viridiplantae > Streptophyta > Magnoliopsida > Fabales > Fabaceae > Glycine > Glycine tomentella. Next base: position 311,505 of record PYAF01005561.1, read on the forward strand.
AATAAGACCACCTGTGGGTATTTTTCCACCATTATTTTGTAAAACAGTCTCAAAGCCAGATTCTCCTTCAATGGCATACTGCTGGAGCAATTCGGGAGTAAAGGTTGCTTCTGATTTTGATTTCATGTCATCCTATCCAGTGACAATCATTTAAGATATAAGCTATGAAAACCGGAGGTGAAAACAAGCAAAGATGGGATTCGGGGTAGGGATCTTCCACAAAAGATGAAGGAACATACCTCAACTTGTTTAGCTGCATTATTGAGATCGTCGTCCAAAGAGACACTATGAGGTTCCATGACAATCTAGGGACAAAACAGAACATAACCCATAAGAGAAGAGAAAAAGAGGTGCAAGATTAGTGAATGATAAAAAAGGATGCACAAATTAGAATTTGCGTTCCTAAACACACTGCAGCAGAAGTGAGTTCACTAACCAAAATTTTCTAAGAATTCTAGTGAAAGCACCATGCCATGGAATATACAAAGGTAAATTGTCATTAAGAAACTTACTTCTTTCAGTCTTGGCAAGGTTGATTCAATCTCCTTGGATTCAAGGCCATCTAGATATTTGTAGAACTTCTTCATAACCTTTATAAATAGAGACAATATTGTTTGCCTTTCCAAATTCGTTTGTGCCTGTTAAAAAAAGGGCATATAAGTAAATTAATAGGATTTAGCTTTATTTTATCCTTTATTGCTTTGATGAACAAGGCATCAGGTGCTAAATAGTCATCCGTGTGTAATTACAACTAAACAAATTAATAAGTAGATAAACAGACCTCAATGTATGAAATGTTCTGATTCTGCAGACCAATGCAGAGTAACACAGAAGCTTGAGCATACGACAACGTGACTGGGAGCTTTTCTTGGAAGTACAGATGCGTAAGGGTTGGAACCAAATCTAAAATCTGTAAAAGAGAAAAAGGGTCAAGATCAAACTTAAAAGCACTACAAATTTCTTTAACAGATAATCAATGGACTATGCTTGGCACAGTTACATCACAACTTTAGCAGTGACATAGTGCAAGATGCTTCATCAGTTCGCCACACAGAACTATATTAAAAGCCAATTAATTTGCTCATCACGATTTTCATATATTGATGATCATACATGTCATGCAAAATCACGTAAATGTTGATTTAATTTGTATGGCCACTGCAGCTCATACAATAAAAATTATTACTCACTTTAGTCAACAACCATGTCAAATTAAATGACAATTACATTATGTCAAAATATATTGGGGAAAAGAAAAAGACAATTTTTGGATCGGGGTGGGGTGGGAGCAAGATGGACTTATACTTTGAAAATTAAAAAGGGGATCACCTTTTAGGCTTTTGCCAAGGAAGTGAGAGCCATTAGGAGGAGAGAACGAAAATTTTCAATTACCAAAGTAGTACTACCATTGTTCCTATATATAAGATACAATTACCTAATTCATCAGGATTATGAAAATTTGTTAATTTAGTTTATAACAATAAATTTGTCTTAAATTTATACTTTTTCCAAAATTACCTTTGTCATTAATATTCCTCTCTCTCTTCTAATTGTTTGTCAATATAATTAACTAGGGACATTTTAATCTAAAAATAATTAATGCAAGAGACATTATGGATTGAGTCTTATAAAAAGAAACAAACACCTCTTCTAATTTGGGTCTTATAAATAGGAATGTAAGACGTAAGTAGAGTATTAGATATGCCATCATCAAGAAACCATCAAGAAAAACTGATTGGTATCCATCACTTGAGCTCTTACCAGATGAAAGTCAGCCAGGTTGTCAACATACGCCTCTAATCGCTTCATATCATGTGGTGATAAATAATCTCTGACTGACTGCAGACATTTATCAGATGTGGTCTCCATAGGGTCTTGGCTCTTGAAATTGATTTTGGGATCTAAAATGCTGGATAAATTATCATGATAACAAGAACTTAGAAAAATAGAGATGTAAATGAGGGATGTATATCCTAGAGTTCAAGAAACTCTAAAGCCAGAGTTGTAAAATATTCACCTATAGATATGGTCTTAACTACATCTTACAATTACATCCCTTCGGGTCTCGAATTGACAAATGTATTCACCAAGGGGCTCCCTACAACGAGATTCCAAGAGCTTACAAGCAAGTTGGGACTGATATCCATTTACCAACTTGAGGGGGAGTCTAGTAAATATCTTTGATATTATCTAGTAAATATCTCGTTGTATCTTTAATATTTTTCCTATTTCCTTACTTATGTTTTCCCCTATTTCCCTTAATTAGCATCAGCCATTTAGCCTATAGAAAGGGAATTAGAGTTTGTATTCTAAATACACTGAAATATTAAGTTTTTTTTTTTTTCTTTAAAGTCTTGTTTTTTCTTTTCAGTTACTCCTCTGCTTTGCACTTCATCTTCTCTTCTACCAATACTTCTTTTATCAAAAGGATAAAATAAAGATGTGGAAAATCTTATTAATCAATATGCACATAATCCTAGTTCCCTAGAATTCAATGAACTACAAAATATCCAAATCACTATCTAATAATTTATAACAATGAACTACTAAATTCTTAATACTAACCTCAAAGCAAGCTTGTATTCCATGACACGAAAAGTGGAAGCAAGAAGTTTAGCAAATCTTTGTCTAAAATCTACAAGTAGCAAACGAAATCATCAACCATTCACAAAATGAATCATAAATATCAAACACAAAGTTCACAACAGCAAAGGAAGATGAACCCACCTTGGTAAAATGGACTAAAAAAGCCCAGCTGATTTGATCCATCAGCTTCAATTTCATCATTGTTTAGGGGTTTCAGGATCATGCATGTATGCTCACCAGTCACAGTATTCTATCAAGTCGAAGAACCATGTTAATTACTTGTAAAAATCAATTCAGTCTTATCTACTGCTTAAGAAAAAATAAAGCTTAACTGGAATCTGGCCAATGTAGAAAGGAGCAAATTTATGTTTCCTCCAAAAGCGAAAAAGGTCCAAAGTTAGCCCAAAGGAGACACCAATGTAATGGAGCTTCTCTGGCTGCCTTTCACGCAGATGTACTAGCAAATGAGGAAGATCAGTTCTAGGTTTTATATTTTCTTCAAGTAGTGAAACCTGAATCCATATTCCATAATAGTATCATGAAAAAGGTAAAGCATATTTGAAAAAGACAAACATAAATTGATAAGAGTTAAAAGGCACAGAAAATAACAAATCAATTATAGCCAGCCATTCTTGCTCAAATGCACCCTGCACTGTTATGTTTGAGTTCAGTCATTAATATCTAAAAGCTAAAACAAACCAAGGACCTGTCTAACAGTAATGTTTGTCTTTCTCTATGAAATCGAAACAAAACCAGTGAAAGAAGCAAGAAAATATTACATCTTTCTTTGGAAAGAAAAAATAGAATATACAATTGAAAGATATATTCCACGTGAGACACCATAAATGCTACAAAAGGGAAATTAGGATCATAGCATGAATATCAGACACTTCGTAAGTTTATGCAGAGCAAGAGAACATCAGACAGGATGAATGACAACAGTCATTAAATAACATTTATTTTATCAAGAGCAAGAGAATATAATCTCTCATATAACAAAGCCCATAGTTACAAAAGCTGGGCAGTGTATGTCAAAACTGATTGAAAAGAAAAGAAGCATAAAAAAAACTAAAGAACCGAACCAACTCCATCTTGATAGAACTATTTGGAATTCCAAAGCCTCCTCTAAGGTTAAGTCCTTTTTTTGGACATGTGCTTAATATAATTAATACGAATGACATTTTCTCAATTATGAAAATGCTGTCTTTACTGGTTGAATCTTGGTCTTACAGACCAGTCAGCTAGACTGAAAGGAACCTTAGTTCCCATACCATTATGATATACATAAATTTCAGACACTTTCATGAACACACAACTAACTAAACCTATTCAAAAAGGGACTTTCAGCAGTAACATACTTGCTCTGCAGCTTCTGTAACTCTAACTCGTGGAGCCTGCATTTTATCTTCAACATCAATCTCAGAAATAGGAATAAGTTGTCCTTCATAGTAGCTGCAGACAGTGATGTAAATGATTAATTGATGATGTTCTACATTTAACATTTTGGCATATATATATATATATATATATATATATATATATATATATAAAGACTATATAATGAGCACCAAATTACAGCTTCTCTTAAAGCAACGTTTTAATGAACAGGACAATTCATGCACAAGCCAAATCATTTCTTTGGCAGCCCTGTGCATGATGCTACCAACATTGTGGGGTCTAAGAGGGTAAAAAGTGCACAGGCTTACCCCATAAACATAGAGGTTGTTTATGTGATTAGAACCTATGGCCACCAGGTCCCAAGGCAGCGGGCTTACACCAGAAAACAGAGTATGCTGGAATTCTGTGTAATCAGATCAGACCACACAAGAATATATTTAGAGGAATGTTAGCAATGCTCTCTATGATGCTCTTTCTAACACTTTTTCCATGATTGGTTGAAATTTATTGGAAATCACCAAATTTGGTGGGTCCTACTTCTAAATCAGGAATCATTAAATGAGGAGTGGGACCGCCAAAATTGGTGATTTCCAATAAAGTTCAGTCAATCATAAAGAGTGTTAGATAGAGAGTCACTAGCATTCCTCATGTATTTATACTTATACTGCATTTATTACAATAATGAAAATCCTAATAACAAGGCTTGATTAGAACAATAATAGACAGTACACACAAATATCAGATATTTTCTATCATATTGTTGAACCAAGGCTCCTCTCAAACCAAATCAAATATTAAATTAATTTTTTTTTGAAGAACATCCTATGCTCATGGAACGTTGTGTGAAGAGGAAAAGATAATAAAATGAACATTACTCGAATTGAAACAAGAAAGCAACCATGCACTCACCGTATTAGAAGTTCAACTGCTTGTGAACCATATCCAAGCTGAAATAAAAGAAATAAGTAACAACTTTGGCAGAATCTAGTTAAACCATATGCAGAGCAGAATGTAAAAGTTACCCTCATGGCACTTGGGTGTGTCGCTATGCGTACAATACGAGCACCTGAAAGTGAGGGGAAAACTGTATCTCGGAATTGCTCACAGAATTTCCATGGAATTTGATCTCCAAAAGGTTGATGACCATCGGTCAAACTTTGGATTGCTGACTTACGAGAAATCTGCCCCTCAAGGGAAACCTGTAAATCAAAGTTGCGGAATATAGGAAGTCACAAAGAAAAGACAAGCAGAAGGCGGCATAGTAAGCATAATCATCTGTACTATAACCATAAATAATAACAAATTTAAAGCTAACATAAAGCAAAATTTTTTTTTAAAAAAAAAAAAGAGCGGGTGATGGCAAAATTTTCGGTTGAATGAAGGAAATCATGCAACCACCATAAATTTGTAATACTGTAATTAGTGCTCCAATTACAAATTTTGAGCGGCATGATAAAGCATAGGCATAAATAAGAACTCAAGCATATACAGCAGCGTCACATCTGATTAAAAAACAGATATGTGTGCTATCAAGCATCAATATTTAAACAAAGAGAACCCCAAGCTTCAAGCATTCTAAACCAATATAAGATAGTGTCCCAGTCTGTAGATAATATTGATATCAAAATAACTGTTTTGTTTCCCATGGCTTCCACAATATGTTTTATGCTTGTTGCATCATAATGGGTCACATCACAAGAAACAAGTCAACAATTTCCCCCATCATAATTGGACAAAACAGACAAGGCAAGCCCAGTAATGGAAGCCAAGTCAATGAGACAAGCCATATGCAAAAAATGCTAAAGATGCAAACCTGGATGACACACAAAATATCAGGAAGTTGATTCTTTGATTCATCAACAGGTCCTGTCATACAAATGATATTATAAGTCTAATTCGAGTCATGTTAATTTAAAAAGAGGAACAAAACAAGAATAACAAGGAAAACCAATTATACCAAGTAGTACAAATAAGTGGTGTGCTGGAGCATCCGCCATCAGTTGCAAATCATTTGGAGAATTCTTGTAATGAGATGCAACATATAAGGCCATCATTCGCTGCAATAATATAATATTTTAGTACAGCATTTGAACACGTGAAAATATCAATCACAAGCCAGCCTACATAAACAGATCAATCTGACTTTACCTGCAAAAATAATTCACTATCTCTGTGATAGGAGAAGAGCGTATCCCGATTAACATAGTATAAATCGCACTCGCTGGGTGGAGGTAACCTGATATCAGGAGAAAAACAGTAAATGGAGATAGACTAAAATGGTCTCATTTTCCAGGGAAATATGACATAAGCTTGATATAACCTGCTAATATTAGGAATGGTGTTTGAAGCATCTAAGCAAAGTAGAGAGTTAAGCCAGCTTTCAATGGGATCCCCAGAAGCATATCTGATGGATTCACTCAATTCTATTTTCTTAAACAGGCGACCTGAAACATATAATTCAAGATTTAGCAATATTGCACAAGGACCTTGAAAAGATTGTATTACAAGCATTTAACAGAACATAGAAAACCAATTATCTTAATTTCATAATCCACTTAGACTGTGTTTCCGTTCAAAACAGCAAATGACATGCAAATATTTATTTAAACTGATTTGTAAAAGCTGAGCGTAAATAAGTACCACAGTCCTTTGTGCTCTTAGTAGACACATGGCTTTGCTCTTCCAGCTGCTGCACAAGTTTTAGTGATAAAGAGCGTCCAGTACCTTCATAACTTTCAATGAGTTACAAAAAAATGGTCAGTAATTAAGCCACGTGAGGAGACATAATATTGGCTAAGGAAAGGAAGGAAACAGCTAATAGTTCAAAAGGATTGATAATTGTTTAAAAAAAAAAATTGCATTTAGCATGATATATGGAAATTTCACCAAAAACGAACATCATTCATACCCATTAACAGTAGATGACAGGAAGACCAGATACGGACCCAGCAAAGACTTCACCACTGGCAGTGGAATAGCAGCTGCTTCATCAACAACCAACAGTTCAACTTGTGAAAGCTTTTCATGCTCATGTGGCAGTATATACTGATAGAAATTAAGATGGAAAATAAGTCCAGAATTAACTTGTAACCTCACAGCAGCAGTAAGTTCCCTTAACAGTAATTAATGCAAAAGGTTCAACGAACTTACCTGAATTGTCTGTCTGTGGCGCTTGTAAATATTGATCCTTACAGTAGCTTTCTTGAACTCAGGATTCGCACTTTTAACCACATCATAATCAATATATTCCTATTGACATTGAAAACAGTAGCACTCTTAAAGTCTATTTTGGAAAAGATTAAATTGTGGTGTGGTGAAAAGCTTTTTTTAAGGATAAAAACTGTTTGTAAAAAATGGTACATTTGGCAAGGGTGTAAGGCAACTTTATTGTTCCAACTCATGTACCGGATCACCATTTTTTAACTTCACTTTTGTGCAGATAAATTAATCCAAATACGCACTACATTATGATTTAAATGGGTAATGAACCATATAGAAATCAAATATAAATGTCAGTGGTTACTTAATTAAACTGCCCAGCTGCCATCATTGGAACTATGTGGGACTTGGATTTTTCCCAATACACCCCACGCTTAACACTTTTGGGCTTGGTGCATAGATAATATGGTAGGTGACCCATAATGGATCCAGGAGAAGCTCTGATACCATCTTAGAATTTGGGTTTGAACCTAACTCAACCATACAAAACTAGCTTATAAAGTGAGGGTTGCTCCCCATTTATATACTCTATCTTGACATTATCTCTAGCTGATATGAGACTTGATTTTTTTCCCAATAAAATAACCAATAGGGTTATAGCTGTCAGCAAGGGAGAGAACTAGTACCTTGTAGTTAAGAGCATCAAAACCTTGGCGTATAAAGTCAAACAAGGTTTTCAAATTCTCAGGGCTGGGTGCAGTCACAAAGATATTTGAATACCTACACAGAATTTTCTTATAAGATACTACAAGAATTGTTGCAACTATCCATATAAATATATCTCTGTTCAGAAGGCACAGTACCCAATAGCTATGGCTCCAGCAACTGATAAACCAAGAGCAGCTGATTTCCCACGACCACGAGCAGCCAATAAAGCAACAGTACTTCGAAGTGTCTTGTCCAAAATTGCATCCAGAAATGTCACAACAGCTTTTCCCTATTAACAAAAATCGTATAAAACTAGCTCGCATCCACCACTCAAAAACCAATTTGGTTGGACAAAGTAGAAAATGCAAAGTTGACGTAAACAAACCTACCTGGTCCAATGTGCAACACTTCTTAATCAATGGCCCTACAGGGAAATCTTCATTTAGTTGTTCTTTAAGGTTCTTCAGGTCCTGTTCTGCTTCTGAGAGTTCGTCAGAGTCCTACAGCATCAATTCAGAGACAAACCATTACATATAACCCCACCAAAATTTAAAGTAAGAAACAAGCATCTTGTTTGGCTTTCAAGAGAGAAGAAAAAAAACCCTACAATATGTTAAAATGGCTTTGGTATTATGACTAAAAAAATTGCAAGCCCATGCACTACAATTAGATGTATTTTGAAATTAGAATAGAGTAAGAGTGTAATACTAGCAATTATTCAAATATCAAAAACAAAAATTTACGAAATGTCTAACTATATGAAAAAGTACAAAGTACAAACAACAACACAAATTAGAAAATATTAAATCCAACAATTATCATGATAGTGTTTTCAACAAGCATCTTTTTTTTATCAGTAACAAGTAAGCATCTGACACTAAGTATGAGGAATATTGCATCCCAATGGAAGATCAAGAGTGAAAATTAATCAGTATTGTTAAGAGTAATTGAGACTTAGAGTATGTGGGCGGAGTCTCGATGTAGTTTATACTGCATCCTTAACCTAGTACTAGTAGTTATAGTACACACACACACATGGGGAGATTATGCTATACAGATCATCCCATTACAAAATTACTCTCTCTAGTCTATTCCATATTTCCTCTTCCTCTCTGTATTATCTCTCTCTGACATCTTTATAAGTACAAATATCGAACATTCACAGTTATCAGATGCTTCCAAACTATCACAAAGATTCTGAAGTATTTATATCATATATTGAAAGCAAAATATATAGGAAGTAGTAACACTATCTCTCCAGATTCTTGAGGGAGGGAAAAGGACCTGTTTGCACCAGAATCTTCAGAGACATCAATCAAGACACATTACATATTTAATTTAAAGTCAAAATTAAAACCTGCGAAAAAGTTTTAAAAAAAAATGATTTGTTTTGCACTTGTGCTCACTTTGGCATTAGGTCTTTCATGCATTAAAACCCAAAACTATCTGCAAACCCCATCAAAAAGGAAAAGGGAAAAGGAAATATTTTGTTGAAGACGTAATGAGAGTACCTCTTTAACAGGAACTGGGGTAATAGACCTTATGTGAGATGAAATTGGTAATATATTCAGTTCATCATCCATGACCACACATGCCTTGCAAGAAGCAAGTGATAATAAGAACCGTTCATTAAAGCGCCCAGCGGCCTCATTGTGGGATTCAGTTCGAAATCTATCATGGACATCCTGCAATCAGCAATCAACATGCAAGTTGAATTTAATGAGACTTGTAACAGAAAACTAGCATGGTAAGCAATGACTCATCTACTTAACCATTGAAATATAAATTTATAGTTTTCAGGCTTACATGAAAAGTGCTTGGAGAATAAGAACAATGCAATCATTTCTATTAGAGCCCAACAAAAAATAATTATTTTTAGGGGCAGTATTTACTTCTCACATACAATACATTTATTTTACTGAAACCCCAAGTCCCCAATCAAACATATAATATCTATCCTTCATGAGATATATATGCATTTTAAAACAGTTATAGGTTTGGGATTTAACAAAAATGAGAAACATCCTAGTTGAGAAATTGTTGTAAATAGATATATTTTAAATAGATATATTTTAGATTTTATCTTTAGTTATTATGTTATTTTAGATTTTATCTTTACTTATTATATCTTTAGTAGATTTTATCTTTAGTTATTATATCTTTTATCTTTATCTCGTTGTTTTCAAAATTTAGTGTTATGAGAGAGAGAGACTTTAGAGAGAGAACCAGAGGGTGGGGGAGAGAGAACAGTAGAGCATACGTCCACGAGAGGTCTAGGTTTAGGGGTCACCCACACTTCGTCCCGGACAAGGAAAGGTATGGCCAGCGTTCTACTGATGCAAGACGGGAAGAGCTCGACGGTGTTCCTGAGAAAAACTGGAGG
>PYAF01005563.1:2794-13074 GCA_007407185.1 Glycine tomentella
AACTTATCATAAAATGGTACCATAATCAACATAGTTTCACCCACTCTAGTGAAACCTCCCTCCACTCTGAGGGGTCAAATGCAGATGAACTATGCCATGACTTGTTTTTATTTCTTATTTACTTTTCACCATTTATTTTATTTCTCAAAATCTCATATCAGATAGTTCCACCCACTCTAGTGGAACACATCACAAAGCTCAACATCTTTGACCATTTAGAGCATATACTTTTAAACAACAAATCAAACTTCTTTTAAATCATCATATCAAGTTTTACATAACAACCATATTTCAACTTCATAAATTCCTCACAGATAAATCATAGTTTACATGGAAAATTCCATAGAAACACTCAGTAACACATGGGAAACACTCAACAACACATGAAATAATACATAATTTTTATTAAAGCAACCAACCACACAAATATAATTCAACTCAACAACAAGGATTCAAGCCAACATTATTAAACATATTTTGTTCATTGTGACATATTATCAAACACATAGTGTGCAAGCTTTAAATTATAAAATTCTGTAAAGAAAACTACTTAAATCTTAAATTTCCTAAAATTCAATATAATTCTAGAATAATTAAACATGGTTCCAACATAATTTCTAGCATAAACTAGACATATTTCAAGAATTTCCAAAACACTTTTAATGGAACTTATAAATTTTAGTAGAACATAACTACTTTAATTTTAGTAAAATATTTGTTTTTCTTCTAAAATACCTATAATTGACTCATTCATTAATTTAAGCTCTAATTATTTATACATCAATCATTCTTTATCCTAAAACCAAGTCATTTATCCAAGTAATCATGTTCCTAGCAATCTTTATTTCTTTGAGACATTTCATCAAACACTTAGAATACAAGACTTAATCAAATGAAGCAAGGAATAATATTCAAACTAAGCTATCATAAACTCCCCCATACCTTGCTTTCCTTAATCTTTTGGACAGCTTTCCTCCTAAAAGCTTGATAAACTTCTTCCTAAAAGCTCCTAGATCTCCAATGAGGTTTCAGAATACTAGGGTTTTTGTTCTTTGAAAGTCGAAGGGTGATGGAAGAGGTTAGGGAAGCTTTGGGGCTGTTGGGAGGCTTGATTCCTCCATTTTCGTGCCTTGGAAGCTTTATATACATGCTCAGCACCGCCTTCACTCGCCCAGGCGACCAAAAATTGCCTGTTCCACTAGCCTGGGCGAGCATCCCATTTTCTAGAATTTTCTGTCTTAGTGAAAAATTAATTTCTCACGTTCTAGATATTATTTGGACAATCCCAACGGTCAAAAGTTAGATATATGAGTTCTAAAGCTTTTAAAATTTGAGGAAGATCCAACGGTTAACCAATCAATAATGATGATTTTACTAAAATATGTTTTTGGTTAAATTCAGAATCACTCCATTCACGCAATTCAAACAATCTTCCCATAACTTGACATCTTCACTTACTCTATACAAGGGATGGGAAAAAAAAGTCTTCTTCTTTTTATACCATTTGATGCTTAAGAAAGCCTTATTCCACTTATGGCTTTCTGTCACAAACTATTTCAATAGTCTGTTATCTAAGAGTATTCTTTATTTTTATCATAAAAATATCTATTCAAAAGATCTAAGGGTGTTCTTGTCCCTTCTAAAATATTTAAGGGCATTTATGTAAATTCCCCTTCTAAAATATCCTTCCAAAATATCCAAGGGCAGTTTTGTAATTTTCAAAATATCCAGGGGTATTTTTGTCATTTTGACCTCAAGGGCATTTTTGTCATTTTTGATTTACGGAAAGGGTAATATGGTCTTTTCCCTTGAACATTTTTTCCCCCAAATAACTCAAATACAGACTATCAATTTGTCTAAGACTTGCTTTAATATTTAACTGTAGTTCTTGAATTTTTGGGGTGTTACACTATACTTGGCCAACCAATCCATACCCATAATGATCTCAAGGGTGGGCATAGCTAAGCAGTACAAATCAATCATATACTCTCTGCCCTCAAACTAAAACTGCACATCTCTGTAGCACATATCCACTCGACACTGCTCTCTAGAAGCTGTGTAGGAGGAGAAACTCTGAACAATTGCAAGTTCAGCCCTAACGCAGTACGATCACTGATAAAAGAGTGGTAGCACCAGAGTCGAACAAGACTCTCACATCATATACATCTATCAGAATAATACCTCTGATTAAGTTAGGAGCTCTGGCTGCCTCTCTAGCATCCACTGTGTAAATCCGACCTGCGATGGGTGCTACTGATATCACCGGAGCGGCTAAAGCCCGGTCGCCTGCCTGCAAACACTCTCTAGCATAGTAGCCATGCTTGCCACATCTATAACATGTCAGTGAATCAGTGGGGCACACTCCCCAATGATTCCTCCCACAAGCAGCACACTTGGGAGGTGGAACTAGTCTCTGTGGCGCTCCTCTATGACTGGGGCCCTCTTGAACCTGTCTGCTGGAGAATGAATTCTCAAGTCTCTGCCCTTGCCCTTCCTGGCAAGGCCTGGACCACTGGGTCTCCTCACCTCGTGTCTGTCGGAGGGAATAGGCTAGCTGTCACTGCGCCTCCTGATCATATCCTCCACCTGGCCTCTCAACAACTGTGATGTGGTGACCCACCACTCATGCGCATGTCCCTAAAGCAGATATGTAGCGTAGAGAAGCCTCTGATGGTCTGGGCATTCCATCACTGTGAGGATCTTCTTTAGAGCCTGCAGCCATTTGGCGGCAGCAATGGGATCATATCCCCCATGGAAAGCTGGAGGGGCATGCTTATGAAAAGCAATGAGCATCTTCCCTCTAGTAGTTGTATCCTCCTCAACATCATCTTGGGACAACCAGTCCCCTCCGTGGTGGCTAGGCCCATCAAAACGATGGCTACCTCCACCCTGGTGGCGACTACCCTCGCCCTTATAGGTAGGTGGTGGAGAGGGTACTCTGTCCTCTCTGCAGAGATCTCAACTCTGCCATCAACTCCTCGTTGGCCTTCGCCAAGGCCTCATTCACCTGCCTACTTGTAGCCATCTCATGTTGCATAGCTGCCAAGGTGGCTATCACTGGGTCAGGGTGTCCATCAGCGCCTGCTGTCTCACTGTTGTTACGGGTCCTCACCATGGTACTGCATATGTCACACAAAGGATGAGTTGATCAAGCCCACACTTAGTGACCACACATGCAATAGTCATAATGAACACCTAAAACAGTTGTGAATAACCCACAATCACTATACATAATGCTTCCCTAGGAAACTACTTTAATACCATAAAAATGTAACGCCCCGTATGCATCCGGTTCATTAACATTCATTTATGATCATTAAGCACAACCATTAATTAAAATTAATCAATTCAAAAGCAATAAACAAAATGACATCATCAACAATAACATCTTTACATTATGTATGGTAATTACACGCATCATACAACCAAAGGACCAAATAAGTCATATACATATATCTCAATAATGGTTGTACAAAATAAGGTATCATATACCCTGTTTTCTCAACATACATCAATATCTCTCAGATATACAACATATACAAAAAGCACACTAACAGTCAGAGTTAAAAGGGATCATATCACCAAACAATCAAGAAAGTTTTAGTTGATTATGAAAAATTATACCAACGAATGACAATTAATAACAAGAAAAGATAAAGAATAAGTAATCAACACCAAAAATTATACTGGTTCGCTTCTCAACCTAGAAAAGCTACATCTAGTTCTCCTAACCAACTAGTTAGAGTTCAACTATTAGCAATCTGTTTCTTACAAGCTTATAGAACCACCCTCAATTAGACCTAGATTAAGAATAAGAAATCTAACTCCCTTAGACTCTCTGTGATCAAGACATAGAGAAAACCCTTCTCCACTCTTCCCTTTAGAAAAAACCTATTCCAGACAAGCTTTAAGAAAAACTATTGCACTAGAGATGAAAACAATCTCAGAACATTCTCTCCAAGTCCTTCTTTAGAAAGTTGCTAAAAAAGAAATCCTCTCAAGGTTTCTTGAAGCTTGAGGATTTGAGGGTCTAACACACAATAACTCGTAGTATCTTTTCTCTCTTAAGAAAGGTTATGAAATTCGTTGATATTTCGTTGTTTTTAGTTAAAACAAGTTGTTTCTATTTATAGAGAAAACTATTATAACTGTAAGTAATTGATTAAATCATTTATGTAATTGATTAAAATGTTCTTGAGCTCTCTAGAAAAGACTTACGAACAATGTAATTGATTATCACAGGAAGTCTTATTCAAAATAGTTGTCAAGTAATCGATCAAATCACTTATGTAATCGATTAAAGTGTTCTTGAAATTTATGGAAAATGCTTATGAACAATGTAATCAATTAAATCGTAATGTAATTGATTATCACATGAAGTCTTATTCAAAATTGTTGACAAGTAATCGCACCTTGCTGTAATCGATTATCAGAGGAAGTCCATTCTGTGATTTTGAACTGTGCAATCAATTACTACAATCTCGTAATCAATTAAATGTTCTTAGATCTCAAGTAATAGATTACCCCTGACTAGTAATCGATTAAACTAGTGAGAAAATATTTTTGCAAAACTTGAAACATTGAACACTGGGCTTTTTATGCATTCATGAAATCCTTATGTTTCAAAAAAGCTTTTTATGAAACTTATGCTTTTGTGAAAACATGAATGCAAAAACGTGAATGTGTTTTATGCAATGGATCATAGGATGACTCATCTTAGACATACACAAATTACAAATGCCATTCAATTGAATTGGCATGTAAAAAGCTTAAACATATCAATGTCTAGGAACCTCAGCTTCTTTGAACCTCTCAAGCTCCCCTTGAGTCTAACAATCTCCCCCTTTTTGGCTTTGATCATGCCAAACTTCAATTGAACATCTTGAAACTTAGTGTTCTTTTAGGAGAGAGTTTCCAAGAGCTTTACTTGATACCTGAAAAAGAATCAGCTTCTAGCCAAGACCAAGTGTCAAGTATCCTTTGCGTAAACTATACATATCATAAGCATTTTTATTGCTCCCCATTTCATACATAATATCATATCATTTCAAATTAAGAACAATTGTTATGTTATGTTTAATCAGAGCAAATGAGAGCAAAAGTTCATATATTTTTTTCCCCTTATGTTATTTTACTCCCCCTGCACCCTGCTTATGTTTATTTTTCTCCCCCTTTTGGCTTGTCTAAGGAAAAATATACCAATAATTGTAAAATAAGCAAGGAAGATCAGAAAAACATAAAAGTAATTTTATTTATTAATTATTAAAGTGCATACATCAAGGTAAGGCACTAAAGATCATAACAGAATATGAGAAAACAAAAGCAACACAACAAAAAACTAATCAAGACAACCACTAGGCTAAAGATCATCAAAGTCCTTGAGACTCATCCTAGTCTCTATGTTTCCTAATCTAGTGGTAATGTCTTCTAAAGAGGAATGAACTACAATTAAATGTTCATGATGCAAAGTGATCATAGCATCCATCTTTTGAATCTTTAGAGATTCAAAAGGACTCCACTGCTACTCAGCAGGTGCAACTTTAGCATCTTCATCTTCATTAGCTTCTTGGCCCTCTCCAACAACTCCTGCAGGAGCTTGAGCTCTAGCCATGATCCACCCATTAGGGGTGTGCATCATGTTGGATATAGGGGGAGTAGCAAGAAGATGAAGCTAAAGAAGAAGCTTGTGCCTTAGAAGAATGTTTTGAGCTTTTCACTTGCCAAGGATTTTTTAATTTTATCAAGTGTATGAGAGGCTAATCTTATGATCCTTGCAATGCATGAACATGATCATTAAGTTGTATACATGATTTCATTAAAGCATAAAAGCAATTCATGTTTTCAAAGGAAATGAAATTCTCATGGCTAAGGTCTTTTGGAAAAACAAAATTCCACTGCTTTAATCAATTACACATCGAATTAATCGATTACAAGCTTCTGTTTTAATTCTAGAAAGCCATGTAGAACATTTTAATCGATTACCATACTGTTGTAATCGATTACATAGCACAAAAAGAAAATCATGTTTTCCTGTTTTAATCGATTACCATGAACCGTAATCGATTACTGAAGTTCATTTTTATATGTGCCTAAATATTTTAATCGATTACCATATTTTATAATCGATTACATAAGTATATTCAAGATTTGTGCCTATCTGCTTTAATCGATTACCACAATATGTAATCGATTACACAAGCCTATTTTAAAACTAAACCTGTCTGTTTTATTCAATTACGACTAAGATTAATTGATTACTTTGCTCATTGCAATTTTCCAGAATGAGCTATGAACATTTTAATTGATTACATATGATAATTTAATTTATTACATTTTGTTATAAGAGTTTGTTATAAATAGATTGAAGGCTTGTCTGAAAACTTAACTTACAGACTTGGATTTTTCTGAGCATACACAAGCCTTCTCAAAGTTAGAAAGGATTTTATGAGTTAGCAAAGCTCTTGACCCACTCTTTAATCTTCATGGTGTTTTGAAAGATTTCTTTGGCAAGATTTTCAAAGATATTTTGGAGAGAAAGTTTTGAATTTAATTTCTGCATTTCAACTCTGATCGATAAACCATATTCATTCATATTCATTGGATCATCAGGTTGTCTCTCTCCATTATCTCATGTTGTAAATTCATTTTTGTATTCTTGATAGTTTGAAATTATTGTAAAGGGTTCTTTAAGCTTTTTCTAGAGTGGGTTTCTCTAGAGGGAAGAGTAGAGAAGGGTTCTCTATGTCTTGATCATTAGGAATCTAATAGGGTTTTAGATTTCTGTTCTTTATCTAGGTTTGATAAAGAGTGATTGTTGTAAGGCTTGTAAAGAACTAAAATTGATAATAGTAGAACTCTAATCTAGTGTTGATTAGAAGAAATTGGATGTAGCTTCTCTTGAGAAGTGAACCAGTATAAATTATTGTGTTGTTTTTTATTCCTTAATCACTTCTTGTTATCTTGATCATTTATTCTTGAAGTTATTTTCGTTACCCAACAAATTTTGTTTTTAGCAATTTTTTTTTGGGCCGAGTGGTTTGATTGATTTGAAGTATTCTGGGTTCTATTGTGATTAAGATCCTATAAACTTTGATTTTCTAAAAAGTTTTAAAAGGCCAAGTTTAAACCAATTCACCCCCCTCTTTGTTATTGTGGGTATTCCTATTGTTTTCACATCATCCCCAGCTTGGTTAGATGCTTTTTAGAGATGAGTTGGTTATGTTGGTGGTATGGTCCACAATCTCATTGGTCACATCAATCTCAAAGTAGTCAATAAACCTTGAGATCATGACAACATAAAAAAATTGATAACTCAACAGCCTTTTTGCCTTTTGTTAGGTATTTTCACGGCAAGCGCACCGTGTTATCGTTGCATGTTACAAAATTTATAAAGTTCGTCTCCACAGGGATTTGTGTTTACTTTGGCTAGTTTAAATCTTTTACCAGTTTAGTAGTATATGTACAGATGGTTAAAGCTAAGGTTCATTTGTGTGATATTGTAAAACAAAGATAAAATTACGGAAGTAAATACGGAAGTAAATAAACAAGTTCAAGTCAAGGAAAGCGTAGGATTGAATTTCGTCTTACTTATCCCTTCGATTAATTCTACCTATGCACTTATTTTTCTATTCTTATTGACGCACACGTTTAAGTAACCCTAATTTGATTCCTCGAAATTAAGTCCTAAGGATATTTTACTAAATATCGATCCCTCGCATATTTAATTAAATACCAAAGCATTAAGATCATATTCACGTGTTTAATGCGATCAAAACGTTATGCCTTATTCCTAGCAACGTAACGTAATGAGTAAGTTCATTCAGTTCAAACCCTAAGATCACTTTCCAGTCTCACTTAAGATTTAAGTTCGTGATACTAGTGATTAAGTAGAATCAAGCATTAAGCGTCGAATGCGATTACCAACAAGAAATAGAATGATGCATAAATAGAAATTAAAAGAGCATAGGGATAAGAAGAGTACGTCCAATCCTTAGAGAGTTTAGGCGTTCATCGGAAGAACCTCCTCAAGAGAATGTCTGACGAAGTAGCTTGTCATCGATCCTCTTTTTGGCAGAGCCTCCACTTTCTACTTCCCTAACTCTCTACTATCACCTAAGAAGTAAAATAAGCATAAACTATGAACAAGGAGCTCAAGATGAGGGAGAAGAATGATCCATGCTCCAAAATCCGTCCACTATTTATAGGTTTTGTGGACCTGGCTGCTTTGGTCGCCCAGGCGAGCCATTCCTTCATATTCTGGCTGCCTGGGCGAGTTAATCCCATCTTTTCGTTACATGTGACTCGCCTGGGCGAGTGAATTGTGCATTGCATGGCCGACTGGGCGAGCTTATAGCTTAGTGTTGAAGAAAGCTTTGGGCCATGTCGGTTTCTGGGCCTGAAATGCTTGTAACACCTCCCCTGCTTGCTATGTGAGCCCTTCTTGCTTGTTTTGATTATCCGGAAGCTTCAGAAATCCATGGAATCTATCAAAATACAAAACTTGATTGGATTAATCTTCTGAAACAGCTTAAAAACAAGTACTAGATGCTATTTAACTAGGTTTAGGGAATTTTATACGCTAAGTTAATGAAATAAAAAAGATAAGTGCCAGTTTTTAAAACATGAATTTGACTGAAATGTGGCACTTATCACCTTCAACATAGTTTTTTCAATAGCCAAAACCCAATTGATTTGAGTTCCAATTTTCATCCCATACACAAACTGAAGATCATCATCAGTGATCTGAGCATGGTTGTTTGTTCTATGTGTTTGGATGTAAGTGATGATGCAATGAAGGAGCCTATCTTCTGCCGTCATGTGGCCAACACCTAGTCTATTTCCAATTCGTGCATTTGGATTTTGTAGCATACCTCTGTAGGTTTCCATCTTTGAGTAACCACCAATATCTTCTTCAAACCTTCGAACACCTCCGAAAGGCTGCCACTACATTCCACACAGTGTCATCAATCTCCATAGCCACTCCATTCACTTTGGAACGGAGAATACCATCTATTCCAGCCTTGGCACAATTCAGGGTAATAAGTACCCTTCATCTCCAGGTATTTGGTGAGTCCTTATGCTTACAGCATCTTAGGGAAATTGAATCCCTCAGAGACAAACCAATTAAGCTCCAAATATTTAGGAGGCAGAACAAGCTTTGTGGCATGGAAATGCATGTAGTTGTTCCTTTCAGCCTCAGTGGAGAACTAGGTTTCTAACCTGTTCTCGGCAACTTTAAAACTTTGGCTAGTGTTTCTTTTGCTGGTTTGTTGCTTCTTAGAGGATGATGGTTGAGACATGGTGAATAGGCATAAATTTTGGTAGTGGAGAAGAAGAAGAGGTAGAGCAAAAACCATAGAATTTTGCTTAGGGAGGAGAATGGACTTTTGGTGTGACGAGTTAGACTCATGGATTATGAATTTCTAAAGCCACAACTAGTTTAAAATTTGAATTTTCAAATCATAATAACTACTCTCATGAAGCCTAATGATGTCTGGGTTCACTAAACCAAAATTTGAATTTGAATTTGAGATAAGGTTTCAAATTTTTCATTGAAAGTTGTGCAGAGTTGCAGAAACGACAAAAGTAATCGATTACGAAACCCTTGTAATTGATTATTCCAGGGCAAAGGTATACCTTTGATCCTTAGGTAGTCGATTAATTCATGGTAGTAATTGATTACTCCAGAGAGTTTTTAACCTTTAATAGCCCTAAATCCTCATGTAATCGTGGGAATGGCGCGGTTAGCATGGGATGCGTGGGAACGGTGCGGTTAGCGTGGGAACGACACGGTTAGCGTGGGATGCGGCGCCAGTAGCGTGAAATATGGCGCCAGTAGCATGAAATTGCACCAGAAGGCCATTTCTTGCGGCCTTATGGCGCGAATAGCATCAGTTTGGCGCGATTAGCGCCACAGATGCGGCTAGTTGGCGCGGTTAGCACTGTAATGGCGCGATTAGCGCCATAGATGCCCAGGAAGCTTTTTGTTGCACTAATTTGGCGCGAATAACGCCATATATGGCGCGATTAGCGCGGGAAGGTCGGCAGACCTTGTATTTAAAGGCCATTTTATGAAATTTTGGCCCCAGAGACATGGTTTCTTCTTCCCCACGACCTGAACCTCCATTAATGGCAGTTCCAAGCTTTCTGGGACCTTATATACTAGCCTAAACACTTGTTTTTAGCTGAGGAACTTGAGAGAAACTCTGAGGAAGCTATAATCCTTCATCCTTTTCTTCTAAAAACCCCTTGTGAGTGAGATTTGGAATCTCAGAGGAAAA
>PYAF01005563.1:13174-31621 GCA_007407185.1 Glycine tomentella
CAATCTTGCTGATATTTTAGTATTTTGTCCAATACTGATGTTTCCATAAATTTCTAAGTTCATCTTGGTCAGTTTTGGCCTACGGACATTTTGGTAATTTACCACCCTCGGGACGTAATGGTAATTATCCCAATTGTTCGAGGGCATTTATGTCTTTTATCCCTAAAATATCTTTACCAAAATATCTAGGGATATATTGTTCATTTCTAAAAATGTCTTAGGGCAAAATGGTCATTTTCGCCCCAGGGGTATTTTGGTCATTTCCAAAAATGTGCAGGGACAAAATTGTCATTTTCACCCTAGGGACATAACAGTCATTTCTAAAATTGTTCAGGGGCAAATTTGTCATTTGTCCTATATCTTTTGTACTGCCCCTAATTGATATTTCATCCCAGTAATTGACTGTTCTTCTCAAAATTTTGGGGTGTTACATTCTCCGCCAGGCATTGAGGGTTCTCTGCCATGTGATGATGCGTTGAGGGTTCTCCGCACGGCGTTGAGGGTTCTCCGCCAGGCATTGAGGGTTCTCTGCCACTAGTATAGAGCAGATAGCTGCTCCATGTTGTGTTAAGGGCCAGAGGGCCAGGCCAGTGGGCCAGTTTGATGTGTGTGCTTATTTGATGTTTGTATTATGAATTGTGGGCCAGGGTGGGGATGACTTCCCAAGGACCCTTAGCTTACTGAGATACGAATCTCACCCCGTGTGGGGATTTATGATTTCAGGTGACTCTTCAGACAGAAGAGAGCAGTCTCAGGGTAGGAGGCCCGAGTAGAGACATTTGCTTGGCTGAGAGCATTGGATGGAGCTTGAAGGCTCAGTTTTGTTTTGTTTATGCTTTGTACCCTTGATAAGGGGAAGTTGCAAGAAGAATCAAAAGCAAGAATGAAGAAGAAGCTTGATGATTGGCTTGAAGTTGTTTTTGCTTTATCATGTCCAATCAAGTATGAAGACATGTGCAATGTGTTTAAGTTTGATTCAAGTACATTGCTTTGTGATCCTTGCATTGTCATTTGCATATCTCATTGAATTTACATAAGTAGGTGCTATTAAATCTTAGAAGTTGCAAAATGATTTCAAAGGAAAACTATTTCTCATGGCTTTGTTTTTTGAAAAATGAAAACTTACTGTTTTAATCGATTACGCAGTAGTTTAATCGATTAAAATGTTCTTATTCATATCTGGAAAAGCCATGAAGAGCACTTTAATCGATTACATGATTGAGTTAGTTGATTACATAGTGTATTTTGGAAGACGATACCTTTATGCTTTAACCGATTACCATTTCTCGTAATTGATTACATAGGCTTTTTAGAAAACTCTACTTTTCTGCTTTAATTGATTACATTGCGGAATAATTGATTAATCTATTCGTGATTTTTTTCCAGATTGCTGAGGAACAATTTAATCGATTATTTAGTTGCTTTAATCGATTACATATGGCAAATAATCGATTACACTATCGTTTTGATCGATTATTGTCAATTAATTGTTTTTTAAAAGCCTTTGTAAGTCATTTCTATAAATACAGAACTTGTGTGAATTATTCTACATCTCTGAGTGACTTACCAAAGAAAATCTAAGCTTTCTAAAGTGTCCAAGAAACTGATTCCACAGTGAGTAATACATCTTGTAAAGATCAAGATTTTTGAATTTTAGAAAGGATGTGCTAAAGAAAAGAAGATTTCAAGATATTGATTATGAGCTATAGAATTCATTATACCTGGATTGTATGGTAATCTCATTTCATTTTTCATTCATTCATACATGATGGATCACAGGTAGTGCTTGTCTTGAATCTCATTTCATTTTTTGTGAAAATGGCCTTTTATAGGCCCCTAATCTACGTCCCCGCACTACTGGCGCTATCTGCGCCAAGTTCCAGTGAAAAATAGGCTTTCTGGAGCACTTCTGCCGCTAACCGCGCCACTCTAGCGCTACTCGCGCCAACTTCCAGCATCTGTGACGCTTACAGCGCCAATCTCACGCCAACTGCGCCAGGGCCATTTCCGTAGCTAAATCCGTCGCTATTTTAAGAATTTTGACCGCAAAATTCGAATCCATACCTTTGTTATTATATTCACCCCACCTTTTTAAGAATTTTGACTGCAAAATTCGAATCCATACCTGTCAAGCAACTCAAGGTACATCTACAAAAGCTCCTGTTCTCGCTCCCAAGTCGCTTCCTCAGGTGTCCTCCCTTCCCACTGGACTTTGATTATGGGAATGGTCCTACTCCGAATCTGCTTCTCCATCCTATCCAGAACCGTATGGGCCGTGTAGGACAAGTCAGATTCTCCCTAATCTGAATGGTGTCAGGCTCCACCACGTGCGAAGGGTCTGACACATACCTCCTCAACTGTGACACGTGGAAAACATAATGCAGCCCTGACAATTGGGGAGGCAAAGCTAGCCTGTAGGCCACTGGTCCTACTCTCTGAAGAATCTGATAAGGACCAATGAACCTAGGACTAAGCTTCCTCATGCCCAATGCCCGTCCTACACCTATGACAAGAGACAGCCTCAGAAATACATGATCGCCCTCATCAAACTGTAGTGGGCGGTGCTTGCTATCATAATAGCCCTTCTACCGACTCTGAGCCCGAAACAACTTATCTCTAATCATGTGGATATGCTCAGAAGTGTCCTGAACCATTTCAGGTCCAAGAAGCTGTCTCTCCTCAACCTCAGTCCAACAAATAGGAGTCCTGCACCTCCGGCCATACAATGCCTCGTAGGGTGTCATGCCCAGACTAGCATGGAAACTATTATTGTACAAGAACTCCACCAGAGGTAGTATCTATCCCACCTAGTACCCTGCTCCAAAGCACAAGCTCTCAACATATCCTCCAGAGTCTGGATAGTCCTCTCTGTCTGACCATCTGTCTGAGGGTGGTAGGCTGTGCTAAGCCTCAACTGGGTCCCAAAATCCTCCTGAAGAGCACCCCAAAACCTAGAGGTGAACTTTGGATCTCTATCGCTGACAATGCTCTCTGGGACACCATGCAACCTGACAATCTCTCTGACATAGAGCTGAGCCAACCTTTCTATAGTATAGTCAGTCCGAACAAGTAAGAAGTGAGCGGACTTGGCAGCTTATCAACAATCACCCAGATGGAGTCACACCCAGTCTGAGTTCTCGATAGTCCAACTACAAAGTCCATGGAAATGCTATCCCATTTCCACTCTAGAATCTGTAAAGGCTGCAGTAGACCTGATGGTCTCTGATACTCAATCTTCACCTTCTGACACACCAGACACTTAGCCACATGCTCAGCTATGTCGCTCTTCATCCCTGGCCACCAGAAATTCCTCTTCAGGTCCTGATACATCTTGGTGGTACCTAGATGAATGCTAAACTGGCTTTTATGAGCCTCAGACAGCACTGCACCCACCAACTCGCCCTTAGGCACAACGATCCGATCTTGGTACAGCACCAAGTCATAGGTCTCCTAAGAGACATCCTGTTGACCAATCATGGCCCTCACATCATCATCCTACTTCTGGGCCTCTCAGATCCTTCGAATCAACTCATTATCAACCTTGGTCTCTCTCAACTCGAGACAATTAGCACCCTCTATCACAGTCAAGTGCATATCTCTAAACTGCTCAATCAGCTCACAATTTGAGATCATCATGCAGGCAACACTCACATGCTTCCTGCTCAAGGCATCAGCAACTACATTTGCCTTGTCGGGATGATATCTCAACTGCTCAAGGCATCCACCGTCTCTGCCTCATATTCAACTCCTTCTGATCAAAAGATACTTGAGGCTCTTGTGGTCACTGAATACCACTAACTTGGCACTATACAAGTAATGCCTCCACACCTTTAGAGCAAAGACAATAGCTGCAAGCTCTAAATCATGTGTAGGATAATTCTCCTCATGTGGCTTCAACTGCCTGGATGCATAGGCAATCACTCTCTTCTCCTGCATCAACACACATCCAAGCCCTTGCTTGGAAGCATCACAATAAACCTCAAAACTTCCCTTAGGATCAGGAAGAGTCAACATTGGTGTTGTGGTCAACCTCTCCTTCAATCTCAGGAAGCACTCCTCACATTCGTGAGTCCAGACAAATGGAGTACCTTTCCTGGTAAGGCGGGTCAAAGGTAACACCATCTGTGAGAACCCCTGAATGAACCTCCAGTAGTAACCTACCAGTCCAAGGAAACTACGGATCTCTGAAATATTCTTGGGGCTTTCCCAAGTCATCACAGCCTCTATCTTACTGGGATCAACTGATACCCCAGCTGCTGAAATCATGTGGCCAAGGAATTTCACCTCTGATAGCCAAAACTCGCACTTTGCCAACTTGGCATACAACTAATCATTCCTCAATGTCTGAAGAACAATCCTGAGGTGCTCGACATGCTCCGTCTTCGTCCTAGAGTATATCAGTATGTCATCAATGAATACCACTACAAACTGATCCAAGTATGGTCTGAAAACCCTGTTCATATAATCCATGAATACTACCGGGGCGTTCGTAAGTCCAAATGGAATGACCTGATACTCATAATGACCATACCTCGACCTGAATGCAGTCTTCGGTATGTCCTCGGGCTTAATCCAAATCTGATGATATCCGGATTGTAGGTCTATCTTGGAGAACACACAGGCTCCCCTCAACTAATCAAGAAAAACATCAATCTGAGGCAAAGGATACTTATTCTTTTTAGTAACCTTATTCAGCTGCCTGTAATCCACACACAAACGCATACTTCCATCCTTCTTCTTCACGAAAAGAACCGGTGCTCCCCACGGTGACACACTCGATCTAATAAACTCTTTGGACAACAAGTCCTCTAGCTCCTTTAACTCTAAAGGAGACATACGATAAGGAGCTATAGATATCGGGCCCACACCTGGAATCAAGTCAATGGAGAATTCAATCCCCTATCTGGTGGAAGCTGGGTAATCTCCTTCTGAAATACATCAACAAACTAACTCACCACCGGAATCTCTGACAAATCTACCCCATGCCTCTCCTCTACTGTACTCAACAAAAGATAGCCCTCAGCTCCTCCCTTCATTTCCTTGCAAACTTGCAAGACCGAGAGAAACGAAGTGGAATTTGAGCTGACTCCATTTGAAGGCACCACGACCTTCTTATGGCAACAATCCAGCATAATGCCATACTTGGCCAACCAATCCATACCCAAAATAATCTCAAGGGTAGGCATCGCAAGGCAATAGAGATCAACACTGTACTCTCTGCCTTCAAACTGAAAATGCACATCTCTACAGCACGTATCCACTCTACACTTCTCCTTAGAGGCAGTGGTAACCTCCATAGGAGGAGCAAGTCTGAACATCAGCAAGTTCAGTCCTAAAGCAGTACGATCACTAATAAAAGAGTGAGTAGCTCCAGAGTCGAACAAGACTCTTACATCATAAACATCGATCAGAATAGTACCTCTGATCAAATCAGGAGCTCTGGATGCCTCTCTAGCATCCACTGTGTAGATCCGATGTGTAGTAGGTGCTACTGATATCACTGGAGCGGCTAAAGCTCGACCGCCTGCCTGCGGACATTCTCTAGCATAATGGCCATGCTTGCCACATCTATAACATATCAGCTGCCCAGTGGGGCACACTCCCCAGTGATTCTTCCCGCAAGTAGCGCACTTGGGAAGTGAATTTGGTCTCTGTGGTACTCCTCTCTGACTGGGCCCTTCTTGAATCTGTCTGTTGGAAAAGAAACCCTCAAATCTCTGCCCTTGCCCTTCATAGATGGGCTTGGACCACTGGGTCTCCTCACCTCCTGTCTCACTGAGGAAGTAGGGTGGTTGCTATTGCGCCTCCTGATCATATCCTTCACCTGCTGACACTGTCTCACCAGATTGCCTAAATCTCGGGACCCACTACCAGCTATTTTCTCTTCAATGCTCTCTCTAAGTCCTCTCTGGAACTTAGCAGCAAGAACCTCTGCATTAGGTAGAGCCCTCTTGAAATGCGCATACTTAGCCAATTCATTGAATTTAGCCAAGTACTCATCCATTGACATCTTCGCCTGGACAAGGCCCTCAAACTCGGCCTGCTTCTGCTCTCTGGCATCTCTAGGAAAATATTTGTTCAAAAACTGGTCCTCAAAAGTCTGTCAGGTGATAGACTCACCCTGGCCTCTCATCAACTGCAATGTGGTAACCCACCACTCATATGCATCTCCTTGCAGCATATATGTGGCATAGAGGAGTCTCTGATGGTCTGGACACTCCATCACTGTGAAGATTTTCTCTAAAGCTTGCAACCATCTGGCAGTAGCAATGGGATCATACTCCCCATGAAAAGCTGGAGGGTCATGCTTACAGAAAGCAATGAACATCTTCCCTCTAGCAACTATATCCTCCTCAGCATCTGTCTGTGAAGACTGACCCCCTATGTGGTGGCTAGGCCTATTAGAATGATGGTTATCTCCACCTAGGTGGCGACTACTAATAACACGTTGTTGACACGCACCAAAACAATTTTACTAAGCTAATTCTGTAGCACAGAGATAACCTAGGTCGACTCAGAGACACGATCAATATGGTTCTAGCTTCAATTCAATGGTAATAATAAGGGGGGATTTTTGTTGAACAATTGGTGTGCGTAAAGTAAAACATGCAAGAACACAAACTAAAATTAAAGAACAATGCAGAAATTAACAAGATTATCAAGGAATAAAGTAAAACAGATGAGAAAGCATCAATCCAATTCACCAACCCAATCTATTTGAATCATCATCATTCCCATAAATTGATTCTACCATGAACATTCATTCAATCTCAATAGAAGCAGTTCAATCGATCCTACTCCTAAATTAATTGAAACCACAACCCTAATTGAAATATCATTCAATTAATCTTGTGATTATCATTCGAAATTAGGAAATGAATCCATAATCCTAACTCACTTTCAATCCCAAATGCATTCATAATCATGAAAACATAATAGAAATTGAAGAAGAAGGTGAATATTCAAGTAGAATTCGAAATACCGAACCGGAACTCCAATTCTTCCCTTGCTTGGGTTAGATCCTTAGATTTATTAATGATTTAGCCTTCCACGATGATCACCAAGGAAATCCCCATGAAATGAGTGCAGTAAAATAAAAGGATAGCAAGATGAAAATGAAGAAGATGAAGAACAAATGAGAGAAAATAAAGAACAAGAGTTTGATCCTAAAAACTAAAAGAAAAAAAAGTAAAAACTATTTTTATTGAATGTAAAAGTGTTGTCCAAGTTTTACTAAAGTCACTAATAAATATAGTGTCTGAGTTCTGAAAATTAAATGGGCCACAAACAAACCCAACAATCTAATTATTTGCTATTTACAATCATGAAAGTCAAATTTGCAGCCCAAAATTACAAGTGCAGAGGTGCTAACTTCAAAGCTTAAAATGACCCTCTAAATGACAGAATCGGCCTTAGGCTATTTCTAGAAAACTTGTAGATCTTTTCATTATCTTTCCAGGGACTCCTAGAACGCTCCATTCGGAGATCGGTATCACCCTATAGGTCTTGCACAAGTCAGATACGTCAAGTGAGCCAAAAATCCGAAAATACGCAACAATTAGCAATTACGCCCACTTGCTTGCCTAAGCCAAAAATTGAATTAGAATAGGAAAATAAAGGTCCAAGAGAGGTCAAATAAGCTAAGAAGGATAGAAAAATACTCAAATTAAAGCACTCTATCAACTACCCTCGCCCTCATGGGTATGATGTGGAGAAGGTACCCTATCCTCTCTACACAGAGATCTCAACTCTGCCATCAGATCCTCATTGGCCTTCGCCAAGGCCTCATTCGCCTGCCTACTTGCAGCCATCTCATGCTGCATAGCTGCCAATGCGGCTGTCACTGGGTCGGGTTGTCCATTTGCACTCGCCATCCCACTATTGTTCTGGGTCCTCACCATGGCACTACACATGTCACATAAAAGGGTGAGTTGATCAGGCTCACACTCAATGACCACACATGCAATAGTCATAATGAACACCTAAACCATTAGTGAACAACACACAATTCACCATATATAATGCTTCCCTAGGAAACTGCTCTGATACCATAAAATGTAACGCCCTGTATGCATCCAGTTTGTTAACATTCACTTGTGGTCATTAACGCAGCAATTAACAAGGATAATTAATTCGGAAGTGATAAACAAAAGAAAAATGACGTCATCACACGTCAATATCAACACCCACTGAACATTGTATATGGTGAATTCTCAATATGTCAAAGTCTATACAAAACTATACATAATCCCCTCAGGGTACAAAACATCAGGCATAATCAAAATATTGAGCTAACAAGCTCTCAAAATCTATGCCTAAGGTTCACACAGAACATATCCCTACGCGGGCCTCTTGCCCTAGGATCCACCCTCCGCTCCCTGAGCATCACCTACAAAACATATAATCCCCATCAGGGGTGAGATAACAATCTCAGTAAACTCAGGGTCCTTGGAGGTCTTTCATCCCCCTGGTTCACTTCCATGGCATATAATATTAAAATTGGCATCATACACAATCCAGCCATCACGACTCTCAGAACATATCACATGTGTACCATAAACACAGATACAACATATACATATAATTATATCATATTTCCTGAGAAAGATCATCCGCAACGAGCACATTCTCCCAGGACTTACTCGAACATATATGGCACTTCCGAGAGAAGATCATCCGCGACGGGTACATTCCTCTCAGGTTTTATCACATATATTTGTATTGACCACTTAGAGTTGTTCCACGTAACTCTGGCTCTAAGGGAAGTCCATATTTAATCCATTCTACTGGCCAGAGAATCTCATCAATCACATCACACTATCACAGTGTCCATATTGCATGTTTTCAATAAAAAGCAGTAACACAAAATTTCAATATACATGCATAATGACATACAATAACCATCACTCCCTTAGAGCATGGTGGAACACAGACAATGGAAACACTCACAAGAACAAAGAGCTTACCTGCTCTGAGTGCTGCACTGGCTCTCCCGGCCTCGTGGTCACACTCACCAGTAACCTCTGTATCACACCCTACATAAAGGTATACCATAATCAATCAATAACGGTTCTCAACCGTTAAAAGGAATAGAAACATTATTCTTTTACATATAACCATTTATTACTCTATCTCAAGTTTCTAAGGCTAGTCATTTAACTGGTGACTGACAGATCCTCACTAGGATCTATCTCAGCCTAATAAAGGTACCATAGTCACTCTAAGACCCTGCATAAGCCAATTCAATGCTCTAACCAGACCATATATCAATGACTATCCAACTTGACTGAAACAATTATTCCAACACGTTTTCACCATTTATTTAGCCTTCTGAACAACTTTTGTAAAAGCACTTAGGCTCATATTTATCATAATACCCTCTATTTAATCAACATTCTTCCTACTCATACATACTTCAGAGTCAAAATCAAACTTCATCAAAAGTCATGTTTCAAAGTTCAATCTTTATCAGAACAACCTCCTGAGCATACTTTTTCTAAAGGACCCAAGCCTAATTCTAGTCCTAACACAAATGGGTCACTATTCATCCTAAGAACAATTTCACAAATCAATCAGGAAGACTTGAGTTTCTTATCTCTAAATAGTCAAGGAAGGCTAGAGGATCACTTCTTTAAGCTTTAACGTCCTTGAATCGCCTTCTTTCCCTTCCAAAACTCAGCTTTGAGAAATTCCCTAGAGAACTGGATCTCTTCGATTGATGGTTTTTAGAGAAATGTGATGAAGGATTCTAGCTCATAGGATGATTTCCTACAAGTTTCATGTTTGGTGTGAGGTGTTTTTGTCAAGAATGGAGAAGATATGAAGCTCTCCAAGGTCGTTAATGGCAGAAGCGCAAGAGAGGAAGAAAAAGAAGTTATTTGACTCCCAAATTCGTGAAAATGGCCTTTTATAGGCCCCTAATCCGTGTCCCGGTGCTACTGGCGCTATCCGCGCCAAGTTCCAGTGAAAATCGGACTTTCTGGAGCACTTCTGGCGCTACTCGCGCCAACTTCCAGCATCTGTGGCGCTAACCGCGCCAATCGCACGCCAACCGTGCCAGGGCCATTTCCGTCGCTATTTCTGTCGCTAACTTTTTTTTTTAAAAAAAAAATCTTGGTTATTATAAAAACAAAATAAGATCTCTTTTCAAAATAAAAACTTTGTTTCCACATCAAGACCCCTTGAATTGCTTCACATGAATTTGTTTGGTCCTTCTAGAACTATGAGCTTCTAGAACTATGAGCTTAGGAGACAATTACTCTGGGCTTGTAATAGTTGATGATTATTCTAGATTCACATGGACTTTGTTTTTAAAATCCAAGAGTGATGGTTTCATTGAATTCAGAAAATTAGCCAAGCTTATTCAAAATGAAAAAGGAAGCAAAATTATCTCAATAAGAAGTGATCTTGGTGATGAATTCCAAAATGAGCATCTTGAAAAGTTATGTGAAGAAAATGGAATCAACCATAATTTTTCAGCTCCATGAACACCTCAACAAAATGGTGTTGTGGATAGGAAAAATAGATCCCTTGAAGAAGGAGCAAGAACTCTTCTTAATGAGACAAATTTGCCAAAATATTTTTGGGCTAATGCTGTGAGTACTATTTGTTATACTTTGAATAGATAACTCATAAGGCCTATTTTAAAGAAAACTCCTTATAAACTATACAAAGGTAGAAAACCAAACATTTCTCACCTAAGAGCATTTGGTTGTAAATGTTTTGTTTTAAATAATGGAAAGGAGTCACTTGGCAAGTTTGATGCAAAGGCTGATGAAGCTATCTTTCTTGGATATTCATTACAAAGCAAAGCATATAGTGTCTTCAATAAAAGACTTTTATGCATGGAAGAATCAGTTCATGTTATTTGTGATGAAACTAACTCCTCAAAAGAGGAAAAGAGTTGTGATAATGATGCAGGTCCTATAGAAGAGTATGTGAAACTCAATGGACAAAATGAGAAGAACAAGGATAAACCAAATAAAGAAATAGATCAGTCAACACCTACTCAAAAGCCTAAGGACTAGAGAACAGCAAGAGATCTGTCCCTTGACAACATAATTGGTGAAGTGACTAAGGGAGTATCTACTAGATCTTCACTAAGGAATTTATGTTGTGATATGACTTTTGTTTCTCAAATTGAACCTAAGAATATTGACCAAGCTTTACTTGATGAACATTGGATGCTTTCCATGCATGATGAACTTAATCAGTTCAAGAGAAGTGAAGTTTGGGAACTTGTTCCTAGACCTTCTTCTCACAAGCCAATTGGCACCAAGTGGGTTTTTAGTAATAAACTTGATGAGAGTGACATCATAGTCAGAAAAAAAGCTAGATTGGTTGCAAAAGGTTACAACCAAGAGAAAGGTATCAACTATGAAGAGACCTATGCTCCAGTAGCAAGGTTAGAGGCCATTAGATTACTGCTTGCATTTGCATGTTTAATGGATTTCAAACTATTCCAAATGGATGTAAAGAGTGTTTTTCCTAATGGATACATTGATGAGGAAATCTATTTGATCAACCTCCTAGTTTTGTTGATTTTAAACATCAAAATCATGTTTTTAAACTAAAGAAAGTTCTTTATGGACTAAAGCAAGCTCCTAGGTCCTGGTATGAAAGATTAAGCAACTTCTTGCTTAGCCAACCCTTCATAAGAGGACAAGTGGATAACACATTTTGATTAAGAAATCTATCAATGATATCTTATTGGTTCAAATATATGTTGATGATATTGTTTTTGGTTCAACTAATCAATCCCTGTGCAAAGAATTCTCAATATCTATGCATAATGAATTTGAAATGTCTATGATGGGAGAATTAACATTCTTTCTTGGACTTCAGGTGAAGTAAATGAAGAATGGGACATTTCTCAGTCAAACAAAGTACTGCAATGAAGTCATCAAGAAATTTGACTGGAGAAAAGCAAAGATGTTGCAACTCCTATGGCAACCTCAACTTACCTTGATTCAGATGAAAAAGGCAAGAAGGTTGATGAGTCAAAGTATAGAGGGATGATTGGATTACTATTGTACTTGACTGCAAGTAGACCAGATATAATGTTGAGTGTGTGCTTGTGTGCTAGATATTTGTTAGGAATTTTATACCACGGCAAGCGTACCGTTGTTATCGTTGTAAGTTTCGAATTTATAAAAGTTCGTCTCCACAGGGATTTGGGTTTACGTCGGTTGATTTAAAATTAACAGTTTAGTAGTTATATACAGATAAAAGGCGAAGATTCATTTGTTGTTGTTTGCGGAAAATGTAAAACAAAGATAACGGAAAACAAATAAACGAGTACGGGAAATGAAATAAATAAACGGATACAAGTTAAGTAAGTATAGGATTGGGTTTCGTCTTGCTTATCCCTTTAATTGATTTTATCTATGCATTTTCTATTCTTGTTGACACACACGTTTAGGTAAACTTAACTCGATTCCTCGCAATTAAGCCCTATGGATATTTTACTAAATATCGATTCCTCGCATACTTAATTAAATATCCAAGCATTAAGATCATATTCACGTGTTTAATGCGATCGAAACATTATGCCCTATTCCTAGCAACGTAATGTAACGAGTAATTTTATTCAGTTCATACCCTAAGATTACTTTCCAGTCTCACTTAGGAATTTAAGTTCGTGACCCTAGTGATCAAGTAGAATCAAGCATTAAGTGTAGAATGAAATTACCAACAAGAAGTAGAACGATGCATAAATAATTAAAAGAGTATAGGGATAAGAAGAGTACGTTCAATCCTTAGAGAAGCTTAAGCGAACATGGGCAGAACCTCCTCGAGAGAATCACCGACTAAGCTCGTCATCGACCCTCTCTTCGGCAGAATCTCCTTACACAAGTCACTCAACCTCACTTCCCTAAGTCCTACACTCACTTTGGAAGCAAGAAAACAAAAAATGGGAACAAGCAAGTGCTTGGGAGAGAAGATTGAAGTGAAGAATGATGCCTTCTTCCCAAAATCCGTCCACTATTTATAGGAATTGCTCTCCTGCTTGGTTGGGGCGCCCAGGCGACCAAAATAGCCTATAATCAGGCGCCTAGGCGAGCTAAGGCGATTTCTGGGGAAGTGTGGGTCGCCCAGGCGACCAAAATACACATGAAATGGTGGCCTGGGCGAGCTTAAATGCTTAGCCATGAAGAAAAGATTGGGATTGATGTCTGATGGGCCCGGTTTGCTGTTTGAAGCCCTTTTCTTTACTTGATTCACTCCTTGCTTGGTCTTTTCGCAATCTTGCTTCTTCCGTAACTTCAAAACCTAGCAAAATTGAATCAATTAATTGGACGAAAGCTTCTCGAAACACAAAAGCATAGCTTACCTTAATATTATGATCATTTAACTAGGTTTCTAGGGTTATCTTGTGATTAATTCTATTAAAATAACAGATAAGTGCCATGTTTGAATCCTATGTTTATTGAAATGTGGCACTTATCAATATCAAGCTAATCCTAAAGAATCACACCTCTTTGCAGTCAAGAGGATCATCAAATATCTTTAATCAACTCCAAGAGTTGGTCTTTGGTATCCCAAAGGTGCATTACTGAATTTAATTGGATACTCATATTCTAATTTTGCAGGATGCAAATTAGACAGGAAAAGCACTAGTGGAGCATGCCACTTATTGGGAAGCTCATTAATCTCATGGCATTGCAAGAAACAATCTTGTGTTGCTCTATCAGTTGCTGAAGCTGAGTACATAGCTGCTGGGAGTTGTTGGGCTCAAAGCTTGTGGCTAAAGCAACAATTACAAGACTTTGGTGTAGAGTTGAAAGAAATTCCTTTACTATGTGACAACACAAGTGCAATCAACCTATCAAAGAATCCCATAATGTACTCAAGGACAAAGCATATAGAGATCACACATCACTTTCTAAGAGATCACATTCAAAAGGGTAATTGCATAATTGAGTTTATTGACACACAAAATCAATTAGCTGATATTTTTTAGCAAACCAATTGCTAGAGATAGATTCTATGCTCTTAAGAACATGCTAGGAATTCTTGGTGAATCTAATCTTTGCTAGCATGCTTTTGATGTGCCTAACTACATGCAATACCACTCACAAATTGATTATGCATCACATATGACAAAAATTCAAAATCTAATGAGTGACACTATTCACTCTACATAATTGTTTGTTTTAATCGATTAGTTTGCGTATTATTCAATTATTTAAGGTTTAAAGACAATTTAGAGTCCTGTGAAACATTACCCTGCCATAGTGTAATGTGTTTCCAATGCCAATAAAAAGTAACCCACCCAATGGTATTTAGCATTTACTATGCATATTAATCGATTACTTGGTACTTAAAATGAATTTGAAAATGAAAATCTCTTTGGAGTAATCGATTACGTTGCGAATTAATCGATTACTTGGTGTTCAAATGCAATTCAGAGACAAAAACTCTTTGGAGTAATCGATTAACCTGTTTTAATAGATTACTTAATGCCCGGAAGCTATTTGCAAATTCAAAACTCTCTAGAGTAGTCGATTACCCCTTCATATTAATCGATTACACCATGTTCAGAGTCATATTCTATCCTGGAATAGTCGATTACTAAGCTTCTGTAGTCGATTATCTATGGCGTTTATGCAAATCTACACAATTTTCAAAAATCATAATTGTCTTCTTATCTTTAATTCAAATTCAAACAGTGTATCCATAGACCCTTGGAATTTGAGACAATTGTTATGGGTTTTCAAAATTCAAATGTTAAACTTGAAAGTTCTCTATAAATTTAGAATTTCTCAAGCTATAATCTTTGTGCTCTTCCTCTTTCTCTCTTAACCCAAACCTTTGCCCATTCCTTCCTTCTAAACTCACCATGTCCCCATCTGCCTCAAAGAGAACCAAAACTAGCAACAGGAAAGCTGGAGAATCCTCTAATGCTGCTGTGAACAGACTCAATACCTAGTTCACCTCTAAAGTTGAGAAAAATAATTACATGCAGTTTAATGCAACCAAGCTGGTCATGCCTCCCAAATATCTAGAGCTTGACTAGTTTGTGAATGAGGGATTTGAATTCCCTGCAATGCTGGAAGCTCAAGGGATGAAAAAGCTGCTTGAGATGAAGGGTACTTTCTATCCTGAGTTGGTAAAAGTGTTTTACACTTGTGCCAAGGCAAGTATGGATGGTGTCCTATGTTCCTAAGTGAATGGAGTTGCCATGGAGATTGATGACACAGTGTGGAATGTTGTGGCTAGCATCTCCTGTGAAGGAGTAAGAAGGTTTGAAGAAGAAGTTGGAGGGTATTCTAAGATGGACACATATAAAGGTATGTTGTTGAATCCTCAAGCTAGAATAAAGACCAGATTGGGGGTTGGAAACATGACTGGGGAGGATAGGCTACTGCACTACATCATCACTTATATCCTCACCCCTAGGTCTATTAATCATGCACAAATCACAGATGATGATCTGCAACTGGTGTATGGCATGAAGATTGGAACTCATATTAATTGGGTTCTAGTCCTTGAGGAGACCATGATAAAGTCTAAGAGGCTTCTTAGCTATCAATTCCCCTATGTTGTTTTAGTTTCAAGATTTATTGACTATTTTGGGATTGATGTGTCTAATGAGATTGTTGACAACACCACTGAAATCACCAACCTCATATCTACCAAACATCTCACTAAGCTGGGGTTGATGAAGACTCCAAATGGATGGATGATTGCTGGAGAACAAGCTCCGAAAGGAGGAGCAAGAAGCTGAGGAAGAAGATGCTGAAGTTGGCCCTATTGAATAGCAGTGGAGACCTTTTGAATCCTTGGTGATTCAAAAGATGGATGCAACAATAGCCTTGCATCATGAACATTCAACTAATGTTCATTCCTCATTAAAAGAGATTACCTCTAGGCTAGAGAACATAAAGACTAGAATGGCTCTTAGAGATTTTGATAATCTCTAGATTAGTGGATGGATTTTCTTGCTTCTAGTTGTGTTGGCAAGAAGAATGAAGAATGATAAATGTTTAAGCATTGTTGTGTAATTAAAAGAGGGGAGAAGAATGAAGAATGATAAATGTTTAAGCATTTCTCTTTATCTAAACTGATGAGAAATTACTTAAGATAGGGGGAGCAATCTAAATACTTATGAATGTAAACTGTTTATGCAAAGTATACTTGATATTTGTTCTTGGCAAGAACTTAAATCTATTCTAGTCTTCAAGTAAAATCTCTTGGAAATCATATCCTAAAAGAACACAATGGATCAAGATGTTCAATTAATGTTTGGCATGATCAAAGCGAAAAAGGGGGAGATTGTTAAATACACGGGGAGCTTGAAAGGATCAAGATGCTGAGGCTCTTAGGCAACAAAGTGTTTTAGCTTTTATATGTCATTCAATTGAAGGTATATGTAATCTTTAGATGTCTAAGTGTTTCATCCTATGATCCATTGCATCGCATAAACATCATTCATTGGCTTGCATTCATGGTTTTAAAAAAACACATAGTTTGTGAAAAAGCTTTAAGATTTCATGATTGCATAAAAGCCAAGTGTTCAAGGTTTAAGTTTTGGAAAAACTATTTTGCATTGCTTTAATCGATTACCAGTATATGGTAATCTATTACTTAAGCTTTGATGAACACTTTAATCGATTACATCCATATTGTAATCGATTACACTGTACAAATCACAGAACAAGTCTTTTTGGGATAATTGATTATGATATGGTGGTAATCGATTACTTGGCACGTTTTTAAAACAAGACTTCTTATGTTAAACGATTACATGGTGAATTAATCGATTACTTTGCTCATGAATCTTTTCCAGAAAGTTTGTATATTAAAAATGACATTCAATCCATTATGATAAAGTTTGGGTAATTTTATTATAATCTCATTCAGAAAATTAAGAGCAATAAAATTAAGGAACTTTGGCATTTAATTAAATAAAATAAACCTTAGGTTTATGTTTGTTTTATTTAATTATTATTGCTTTTAATTGTCATGTATTTCATAATAAATTGGTTGAAACAATATTGTTGTCAAAGTAACCTCTATTGTGGATAATACCTTATTGTAAAGTATAAAGATGAGCATATTTATTATTTACGCGAGTAATCATCAGTCCAAAGGAATATTATTATTTGGCCAAATAACATATATACATATGGTGATAAATATGTGATGATTATAAAGATTTTCATGTAAGCAGTAGTCGACCCAAAGGAAGACTAGCTTGACTGGATTTATTGTCAAAGTTTGATTACTGCATTGAGAGTACCACTTACAAATTGATATTTTTGGTCCAAAGATCAAATGTTAATGTTGTGCTTGGTGTCTTGTAAATGGGCCCACGTTGGTTTGGATTGTTTGTTAATGTCATGTATATGCATTTTATTTTAATTATGCATTTGGTATGACATGGATGTTAAATATGTTATCTTATTTGTTCTCTATACAGTTTCCGCTAATACTATTAATTATTTTGCTCAAGTGTACATGAATCCTTTGTTGAACGAGATGAACTTTAAACTATGGAAAGAGAATATGGAAATTATTCTTATTAGTATGGATCTAGACCTTGTGCTAAGGATGGAGAAACCTATTTCCACTTCGGAAAATCCAAATTTGGATTACGTAGAAAAGTGAGAGCGCTCTAATCGCATGAGTCTGATAATCATGAAACACTCCATTTCAGAGGTTTTTCGAGGCTCTATTACTGAGAGCACTAATGCTAGGAAGTTCTTCAAAGAGATTGAGCAATATTTTGCTAAAAATGAAAAGGCGGAAACAAGTAACACATTAACAAAACTCATAACCATGAAGTATAAAGCAAAGAGGAACATAAGGGAGTACATTATTAAGATGTTTAATCTTGTTGGAAAACTCAAGCCACTAAAGTTAGAGCTATTTGATGATTTGCTTGTGCACTTGGTTCTCATTTCTCTTCCTGCACAATACAGTCAATTTGTAGTGAGTTACAATACACTAAAGGATAAATGGACTCTTTTGTGTGCAAGAAGAAAAAAGGCTTCAGCGAGAAAAGACAGATAGTGTTCACTTGGCATTAACTGTAACACCCCAAAAATTTAGGGAATTATAGACAATTACTAAGAGTAAAATGTTAATGAAAGACAGTAGAAAAATTTAAGACAAAATGACAAGAATGCCCCTGAACAATTTCAAAAATGACGGTTATGCCCTTAGGGTGAAAATGACAATTTAGTCCTGAACAATTCTGGAAAGGACCAATGTATCCCTAGATATTTTAGTAAGATATTTATTAGGAGAAATTACCAAAATATCCTTGGACAATTGCAAGAATGACAGATAGGTCCCTGAGGCAAAAGACCAAAATACCCTTAGGTTAAAACTGACCTAGATGACTTCAGAAATTAATGAGAACCTGAGCATTAGATAAAATACTTTTAGGTAACAAATTATTAACAAGATTGATGATAAGAAACCCTAAATTGTGATTTC
>PYAF01005564.1:0-14199 GCA_007407185.1 Glycine tomentella
TTGAGGCCTATGGCAGGCTAAACTCTTTATTGTAGGAAGGCCATGAACGGATGAGAACTCCTCTGTAATTGACTGGTATTGAAATAAATATATGTTTTGATTGTTTTATTCTTATCTGCTCTTCATTCTTACTCTTATTTGGAATTGATCACTTCAATTAAGTACTTAGGGGTAGGATTCGCAATGGGAACGTTGGGGTGCTACTTTCTGACCTGTTAAGAATAATATTCATTCTTCGCCTAGGAATAGGGATGCGTGAGTGCGGAGCCTATAATATGTTCTTTACATGCTTAAACTGATAGCTTTCACTAAGGAATTAGGTTTTCAATTCAGTCTAAAGGGTTGGTTCGCTAAGGAATTAGGGATTAACTATTATAGAAAAGACTTATTCTCCGAACAATCATAACAGGAACCCATATGATATATTCTCTAAATGCTTAATCTGACAGAATTCATAAAGGTTTAGGGTTCTTGATCAAATTAAAGGGCTGATTCGCTAGTTATCTAGGTTTCACGAATAAAGAAGAGATTTATCATATGTATACATTAACTTAACAAACCAGTCAAGTAAAAGAGGAGGAATCAGAAGGGATTGTGCCTGACTATAATTAATCGTCCATTGGTATTTTCCCTAAATCAATTTACTGCATATTTCTTTAACTCTTGTCTTTTAATTACACAATCAACCAATTCAATCAACAACACTTTTCTGCGTATTTTCTGTTTTCTATTTCAATCATATTGGTTAACATTGCTGTGAAAATCACCCCAATCCCTGTGGAGAACGATACTCTACTTACCTAACTTTATTACTTGTAAACGATCGGTGCACTTGCCGTAATCGCACAACAATACCTACAATAGAAAAATAAAACCCTATTAGAATTCTAAGGAGCAAGAACCAAAGTACACTATCTGTTCTTTAATATAGAGAACCCTTCTCTAGAACCAAGCTAGAAGAACCCACTTACAATAGTAATTTCAACAGAATTTCAGAATACGAATTTACACACAAAGATTAAGGAGAAATACAACCTGATGATCCAGAGAATGTAATGCACATGTATTACCAAATCCAGGTTGAATAGCAAAAAATGAATCAACACATATTTTTGTTATCTTTGAAAAAGTTTCTTGCTCAAGATTCACTCAATAACCCATGAATGATTTGAAAGTGGCAAGAAGTAATAGAACTTAGAAAATCACTTTGAGAGAGAATAGAAAGCTTGTGTATACTCAGAATTACAAATGAACAAAAGTTATTTTCGAGCTAAGCTTTCATTCTATTTATAACAGAAAGTTGTAACTAACTGTAATCGATTACACACGCCAAATAATCGATTAATACGCATATGTAATCGATTAAAATACATCTGTAATCGATTAATCTGTTCATGAAGTTTTCTGGGTGTCAGCAATGAGCAAAATAATCGATTATCCTGAGCTGTAATCAATTAAACCAGGAAGTACATGTTCACATAATGAACTGTGTAATCGATTACAAGGTTTGGTAATCGATTAAAGCAGCTGATGGAGGTCCAAGACAAGCCAAAGGTCTAGAAGGGGAGCTTGAAGTACTTCCTTTGGTTACCTTCAAAGGACCAATGACAAGAGCTAGGACTCAAACACTTCAAGACCATATTCAAGCCAATTTGGGAAAGCATGAAGTTGCACACCATATCAAGGATGACAAGAGCTGGATTTTGATGTCTCAAATCCAATATAATTCAATAAATTCCAGCACTTGTTAGAAGAAATTCAATAAAACATTTGTAAATAAGTTGCTACTGCTTTAATCGATTATTTTGGCTTTATAATCGATTACAGGATGTTTAGAATTAATCAGGAATAATCCCTTACTGCTTTAATCGATTAAATGGCT
Organism: Glycine tomentella; assembly: GCA_007407185.1. Classification (NCBI taxonomy): domain Eukaryota; kingdom Viridiplantae; phylum Streptophyta; class Magnoliopsida; order Fabales; family Fabaceae; genus Glycine; species Glycine tomentella. The sequence goes on from PYAF01005564.1 coordinate 1,883, forward strand.
AGTGTAATCGATTATTTCAGTTTCTAACTGATTTAATCGATTAAAATAGCGAATTAATCGATTACAAGAATGTCAGTAGGAAGCAGGAATCATGACCTTACTGTCTTAATCGATTAAGTGGCTAGTGTAATTGATTATTTCAGTTTCTAACTGATTTAATCGATTACAATAGCGAATTAATCGATTATACCAGTCTGAGAAGGCTACTGCACATTTTTGGGAAGCCAAAGGTCACTTAGGTAAACCTTGTCTTACAAGCTACCTTTGGGGCTTCATTTTAGCTTGCATTTACATTACATTTAGGGTCATTTAGCTTATTAATTCGTGGTCTATATAAACCACTCACAAACTAATTGTAAGGATCTTTTGGATGATTAATACAATTTCTAAATTGTGGTGAGAGTTTTCTCTCTTGTTCTTAGTCAAGAACTTCTTGTTTCTTATCAATGGTCTCCCAGCTATTGTGGTGATCATTGCAAGACTTATTGGAATTCCTATTCCATGGTGTCATTCCAACTCATTCCTATTCTTCTTCCACAATCCATTTCTGAAATTAGGAAAACATAAACAGCCCCATTCAAAAGAAGAGTTGAATGCTCTATTTTGAAGTTGAATTGAAGATTGACTTCCATTGCAAGGAAGATCAGGGAAAAAGGTGTTAAGACTCAGGTCAATAGCACATCATTTGGTATCTAGAGCTTAATCCTTGTGGGATTCTTCTTCAATTTCAGTTTTAAGTTTTCTTCAAAGGTAAAATTCTGCATAATTTCCAAAAACAAAATTTCATTTCAATTCCTGTTTTCTTGTTGTTTTCCTTCGATTCTTGGTTGTTTGGGCTTGTTGTGTGTTCAGCCACAAAACCTTAGTGTTTTCTTCAAGTTCTATTTGATTTCATGTTCTTATGTTCTTCATGTGTTCTTCATATTTTTCTGATTTTCTAGTCTTGATTCTTGTCAACTTTTGTTTGTAGTGTTTTTGGCGATGTATGACCACTTGTTTTGATTCTACTCTCATGTCTAAAATGAATTGAGTTGTTAGAAGCAAATTTTACAGTTGTTATACATCATATTTTAGTGATTCATTAAATTTCTTAAGGATTTTTGAACTTGTTCAAAAGAAAAACAAAAGCTAAAAAAAATTGTGAAAGAAAATACATCAAGTGTACAACCAAAGACATTATTGATTAGTCGCTGGAAAAAAGTGAAAGAAAAACAGAATTTAGAAGCAAAATTACAAAATTTCAAGTTCCAAAAAAATTTTCCTTTGAGCAACAAAATCAAGTGAACTTGTATAACATGCAAATTTGATGAAATTTGGCTTCTAGCAATTGAATTTGATTGGCATATCCTCCTTGTGCAGTTTGGTATAGCCATAGTATTCCTTGAGTTGTCTCATTAAATGTGAGTTGTGCTTTTCTAAATTTTGCTTTGTGCTTGTCTCTTAAAATTTCCAAGGTTTTGTCTTAGAGTTTTCTTGTTCTTTATGCTCTTGAGTCTAGCCCAGAATCATTTCCTATTTCACTATAGTAAAGAAGCTTGATTTGATTAGAAGTTTTTTTCTTAAGAACTATAGAGAGGAATAAGAGTGGAAAAAGGCAAGAGAGAACATTATAGAAAAAACATTAAAAGTGTGCAAACACAAGTGAGAGTGACAAACACTTAGAGAGAGGTGATGATTTCTTTATATACTTGTGTTTTTGCTAACCATTTTTTTGAAGGATGAATTCAAGTGGAGGAGAGGCTTTGTCACCTAGGTCCTCTAGGTTGATGAAAGCTATGACAAAACAAATGAAAGACTTGAAAACCAAATTGGAGGCCAAAATTGAGGGGAGACAAAGGAGGAGTCAACCAATAGAAAGTGTGGATGGAGAGGCTTATAATGGTAGGAGGTTGAGTGAGTATGCTTCTTCTTATGGAGGAAATTATTATGATGAGAGGAGTGAGAAGGAGGATAGGAGAGAAAATAGAAGAGAAAATTATAGGAGACACAATCCTAGGAGGCAAAATAAAGATGATGAAGATGAGAGGGTGAGAAGAGAGAAAAGAGATGGGAAGAATGGAGGATTGAGTGGAGTGAAAATAAAAATTCCAAAATTCCTAGGCAATAATGATCCGGAAGAGTATTTTGAGTGGGAGATGAAAGTAGAACAAATTTTCTTATGCCAATATTTTGAGGAAGAAAGAAAAGTTACTCTAGCAACTTTGGAGTTTGGTGGTTATGCTTTGACATGGTGGAACCAAATTCAAGTGGATATAGGGAGGATGAGGAGACAAAGAGTAAATTCTTGGGATGACTTGAAGGCATATTTGAGAGGAAGATTTGTTCCAGCTTATTATGCAAGGGATATCCATAACAAGCTTCAAAGACATTTCTAAGGTGCCAAAAGTGTTCAAGAATACTTTAAGGAAATGGAGTTGATGATGATAAGGGCTGAAATTGTGGAGGTTCAAGAAGCAACAATGGCTAGGTTCCTTCATGGCTTGAATAGAGAAATTCAAGATGTGATAGAGCTACATTCACATGCAACAATTGAGGAGCTAGTCCACAAAGCTCAAAGGGTGGAGCAACAACTAAAGAGGAGAAAAGCTTCCAAATTCTCCAAGGGGGCTGCAACTTCCAGCTGGAGGGACAAGCCTAAAAGGGAGGTTTCTCCTAAGAAAAATAAAGAAGTAAAGGTGGAGAGCCCAAGAAAAAAAAATTATGGAGCCAACTCGAAAAAGGTCAAGCAATATCAAGTGTTTTAAGTGCCTTGGCAAGGGACACATTACTTCCAATAAGCCTAGGAAGAATCACCAGAATAGCATTAAGAAACCATTGATAAGACTCAAGAAGTTCTTACACAAGAACAAGAGAGAAACTCTCACAACAATTTTCAGAATTGTATTAATGAACCAAAGTTAGTTACAATCAGTTTTGGACCAGCTTATATAGGCCACAAAATTACACATCAAATGCCACTAAATGTATGGAAAATGCAAATTGAAATGAAGCCCAAATGAAGCTTGAAGTGCAAGTTTCTCCTAAAGTGACTATTGGCTAACCCAATCATGTGCAGTGCAGTTTTTATTCTGAAGTAATCGATTTATTCATCTTTGTAATAGATTAAAACAGTTTTTACACATTTTGATGCTTATGTAATCGATTACAGCTATCTGGTAATCGATTAAAACAGACAACAACTATTTTACAAAGTTCCTTCGTAATCTATTACAGACAGATAATAATCTATTAAAACAGACAAGACTTCTTTTGTGTTTGCACTAAGTTGGTGTGCTTCTTCATGCTTGTCCAAAAGATACAAGTAGTTTTGATGTGGTCTTGAAGGACTTGAGTTTTAGCTCTTGTCGTGGGTCCTTTAAAGCTAACCAAAGGAAGTTCTTCAACTTCTTCTTGACCTTGAGCTTGCAATGGACCTCCATCAGCTTGTTAGGGCGAGCCCTAACAAAGCGGTAAAGTTGTGTCTTTGTGACTTGTTGGTCATGGGTTCGAATCCAAAAATAGTCTTTTTGCATATACAAGGATAAGGATGCGTACAATATCCCTCTCTCTTACCTGTGCACAACGTGGAGTCTTCAAACAATGGGATACATAGTTTTTTTATAGTTTTTTAAAATTTATTAAAAATTATAAAATCATAAGAGTCAACAAATAAAATGCGACTCAAAAAGTTTTGTAATTTTCAATTAATTTTAATCAGCAAAAATGTGTTTAAAATAATGTGTTGGTTGCAATTTTTAATCTATGTAAGGTCTTTCTTTTCCTTTAAACACTCCTTTACTCTAAGGATGGAAACACTCCTCTTTATTTAAACTTGGTTAGCTTAAATTGACTTGATAAAAACTGGTTCAAATCAAAAGTTGGTTTAAATTTGATATAAAAACTGGTTTCACCTTATGTATTTGGCTCGGCCACGATCTAATACGCTCTCGACCATGACATAGTATTCCCTCAATAAAGAAAGAACACCGGTATTTGGCTTGGCCGAATACCCAAATACTTTAAACCTCATTTGATAAAGGAGAAACCTCAAGTATTTGTCTAGGTCAAATACCCTAATACCTCTAACCCTATCAAGCTAGAAGAAACCTTAGGTATTTGGCTCGGTCACAACCTAGTACCTTATAGATAATCTGTAGCTTGTAAATAAGTACTATCTTGTAGATAATTAAGGTTACAGATAATTCGTACCTTATATATAATTTGTATGTTGTAGATAGCTACTAGCTTGTAGATAATAGCTAGTAGATAAGCTGAGGCTTATAAATAATCATTTATAGATAATTTGGTGGATTATAGATAATCCAGTGCTTATGGATAATTAGGTACCTGTTAAGAGATAAGGTGGTTGCAATATTTGAATAATAAAGCATAAAAGATAACCTGTTGGCCTAAATGACCCGACTGTTGAGGGTAGACGTCTATGCCCCTGTAGTAGGGCTGACGTGGAGGGTTGACACGTGAACGAAAGGTCTCACATAAGTAACCACGTGTAATTTTAATATTTTGGATGGTACATAAGTCCCCCAGTCTTTGAGCCAGCTTGTGGGCAAAAAAGGTTGTTTGGTGTCGAATAACAGCGTCCAATGTCGATGTAGATTGTCTGGTGTCGAGGGTGATAGTCTTGACAAGTAAGAGGGTTGCAAGTTTGTCAAGCCCTCGAGCGTGGACAAGTGTTGTCCAGTGTTGATTGTGATAACCTCGACAAGGGTAAGAAATGTAAGTGTGTTGAGCTTGTCAAGCCCCTAGCTTGGACAAGTGTTGTCCGAGCTACCACTGTTGAATTGTCCAGGGAGAACATGCTTTTGTTCTGCAAGTGAGGTCGGACATGATAGGCAAGTGAAGTGTCCAGGTTGAACATTTTTGCCCTTATCTGACTATTGGAGAGTGCATTGAAAGCAAGCGTTGCACTTGTCTTTTGCCATAGGTGTGTGCAGCACATGCACAGTACTCATGCATACGTGTCACTCATGAAGTGGGCACGTACAAGAGTCGTGTGTTTGGGGCGAGTGGAGTTTTGTCGTGTCGCGGATTCCTAAGGAGTCATTTCAACTCCCGCCAGTAACTGAAAGGTCACACCTCCATTTAAATGGAGTGGATGTATGACGTTACTCTCACTGCCATTCTTACTGATCTTATTGCTTTTAATGTTTTATTTATCTTCTTCTTGTCTTTCTTGTGTTTGAGGTGTTTACCCTGTGCTAACACTAGTTGTGTTGTCTTGCAGGTATAATGGACGACTTCCCCTAGAGATCTCTGGTGAAGTACGTCAGACCTGCTGATGGGGGTGTACTTCCTGCTTCTGTAAACCCTCCTGCTGAAGGTGAGGGTTGGCCCACTGTTGGGGTTGGCCCTGTTGGTGCCGGCATTGTTGAGGCGTCTCCCAACGTTCCTTCCTCTGTTCTGGCTAAGAGGAAATGAGATGATGATGTTGGGACCATAGTTATCAAAATCTCGATTTTAATCGTAGAATCATCCATTTTTACGATTCTGCTAAGCCTCCGCGAGTTAAATCGCACAAACTCATTTTCGAAGTAAAATCGCACGATTCTGGGTAGAGTCGCGATTCTGCTTGTGATACTGCGAGTTTAGCTTATGGCAAGATGATGTTGTTTTTCGCGAGTTAGGTAGGGTGCTTCGAGTGTCATTTTTTCCAGTCTTCTTCCTCACCTGTGCTGCACCGTTTTAGTCTTCTTCGTGCCTTCGTTCTTCCTCACCCTGTGTACACAAACCTCATTCTTCACTCAGTCGTTCTTCGTGCCTTCGTTGCTCCTCGCTTAGTCCGGTCACTGGTCTGTTCCTCACTTTGTCATCGCTCTGTAGCTGCGTCATCCTCGCTCGTTCGTCATTTTCTCCTTGCTCTCCTCACTTTGTCACTTTGTAAATCCCATGCTGCAGCCTGCAGGTATTTTTCATTCCTTTTAAACAACTTGTTTTGGTCTTTGAATAGTCTAGGAAATTGTTGCAGTTACGGACCCATAAGAGATTGATGTTTGAATAGTGAGTTCCATGCTTTCTATTCATAAATAATTGGGTTTGTTGGGTGCTTAATTAAATTGAAGTTGGTTGAGCACAAGAAGGAGATACATATGGACATCTGGTTCCATTCCATGCTTTCTGAATAGTCTAGCACAGTAGCACACTAGCACATACATAAAAATTTGTGAAATTGAGAGGTGAGAGGTTCATGAATTTAACTTGGTTTACAAACTGTAATCATCTGCAACACAACATAATATAGTGTGATTCATGAATTTAACTTGGTTTACAAAAGGGAATGGTCAAGGTTGAGAGCATTTTTGGGTTAGGAGAATGTGAATGTCTACCATGTATGAACTTATGTTTGATATTTATAGGTAATTTACTATCATTTTTGTTTTAAGTAGACTTTTATGATTCTACGAGTTAAGTCTATGGAGCTTCCACGAGTTTACGTAAACTCTCTATTTTGACAACCTTGGCTGGGACCTCTGGCCGAAAGAAGTTAAGGGCCCTCCACAGCCTTCATGCAATGAGACAAGCTGTCAGACTTCTTCCCAGTTTGGTTGGCCCTCTTGCTGTTGTTGCGCAGGATTTGCTTGTGGCCCCGTCGACCGTCCAGACTTCTACTGCAGCTCCTGCTACTTTACAGGTTCTTAAAACTCTAGGGCCAACCTTTGGTAACACCCTAGGTGGACCTCCAGCAAAACCCAGGACAAGCTCCTGGTACTTTACAAGTTCTTAAAAGCCTAGGGCTAGCCTTTGGTAACACCCTTGGTGGACCTCCAGCAAAACCTAGGACCAGCTCCTAGTACTTTACAGGTTTGCAAACCCTAGGGTCGGCCTTTGGTAGCACCTTAGGTGGACCTCTAGCAAAACCCAGGACCAGCTCCTGGTACTTTACAGGTTCACAAACCCTAGGGCCAGCCTTTGGTAGTGTAACAACTTGCCTCGTCACTACGATATCACTAATTCTATATCGTGTGAATTTCAAATTTTAATGAAAACTCCATTAATTTGATTATGGAAATGGTAGTAAGTTTTTTGCGATAATACAATTATCATACAACGGAACAAATACATATATGGATGTATATTTAAAACATTACATATCATTCACATGTCAGAATATAATCTAGTTGTACTTATAAATATTTACATTTGGAGTTACATGACCAACAAAAGAATCAAGGGACTAACTAAGAAAGAGTTGATTAAAAAAACAAAACTCTTTTCCAAAAAGAATTCCAAAGTTATCACGTCGATTTGGTGGCTCCAACCAAAAAGAAGATCTCCCTCCAAGGTCACCTACTGCTACTCATCTGCTCCCACGAACGAAGGTTCGTGATCATCACAGGTACCAACCACACGGTACAACAAATGCTAGGGTGAGTTTATTATATAAAATCAACAAACATCAGATAGCAGCAATTGGGAAGGAAACAATTTTACCCATCAAAATCATTAACAAAAATCCATAATTCGAATACACACTTAACAAACCAATCAACCAATGCATTTCATAACTCAAACAATCATGCATAGAATGATGCATGCACCTGACTCATCTATCAGCATGCAATGTGGTACCATCTCCTGAAAATAGCCTCTCACAAGAAAAATGATTCATTGCCTATCAAGGCCACCCTATTGTACACTGGCCATCCCCCCCGGTGTAACGACCTAATTTCTAAGTTGATTTTTATTACTAGTATTTTTACTTAGAATAAAAAATTTTCAAGAAATGTGTATTAGTAAAAATTCTAAGTCATTAAAATTTACAAAATATGTAAAGACTAATTCATTAGTCAATGTCTCTGTTACAAAAGTTTATACAAATACAAAACTCTTTTCAAAATCCAGCTTAGTACATAGCTCCTTCAATATATCAACACTACTCCAGAGCCTCAAGGAACCTGACCAAGGCTGCCATCTAAGAAAAACATGAAATAAATCTTGTGAGAAATAAATTTCTCAGTAGGCAAAGCTAAATCCCGAACTTATTAGTAGGTTAGTAAAATCATTCAAATAATCAAACACATCCACAAGAAATATGCAACTATATGAATGCATGGGATGAACTATCCCAGGGCAAATGGCCTCCACATATCGTACTGTATGTGGCCACACTGAGTGTGGACGCTGCTATAGTCTTACGCAAACATGCATGAATTTTGCCATATATCCTTGCACCTGGGTACTACATATCATACTATATGTAGCATCAGATTCCGTTTCCCCAAAGCCTCGTACTGGACTTGGAACATGGAAACATGAATCCACCTATCTTATTCACATCAACATCCATAAAAATCAAATCAATAAGCAAAATACATATTACCTTATGGAAAATATTTTTATCATATCTTCATATATATCATAAGTATGGTTACATCACCATACCTTATCCAATAAGCTTATAAGTATGGTTAAACCGCTATATCTTATTCAAGCAAAATCATTACCAACTTAGGCATGACCAAAGAATATCCTCACAGAAAATTATGTTAGTAATCTAACTAATAATCCATAATATGTCTTTCAAATAATTTTTAATCCCTTGAAATTTTCATACTAAAAGATTAAAGTCTAGTATGCATCTTTTATTCTCCTTTCAACTACCACCTCACTAATTAATCCTCAAATCAAATCATCAAGTATTTAAACCATTCAACTACATACCATTCATCCTCTACTTCTAAAATTTAAATCAAAATCTTTCCATAAAAATATCAACAGACAACCCAAAATATCATCAAAATCACCTTCAAAAGATCATCAAATGGGCTTCCATACATCACTAATATTGATGGGTATAAATCATCACCTACCTTATGGCTTAAATCAACATATTCTCATCAAAGAATATCCTTCAAATGGCACGAAAATTCAAGCCTAAATAATAGCCATAATTAAGTCTACTAAAGCATGTAAATTAATCCAAACCAATGAGTAAATAGAGATTTAAGCTTAACCTACCTCAAGTGAGTTTGAATCTTGAAAATAGAATGGATGAATGACTTCCTTCCTTCATTACTTGGGAAATCCTCTCAGAGATAAAGCCTTGATATCCTTCTTCTAAGCTTGTCAAAACTCTTCCTAAGGTTGCTAGGTTTCTCACAAAATTTTGTCAAGATGGTGGAGTTTTCTTTTCTTACTTGATTCTAACTCTAAAGGAGAAAGATGAAATGAAGGTAGTATGAAGAGAGGATGTTCACGTGAAGGTGTAGAGAGAAAAGCTTGGAGAATGTCTTGCACTTAGGTTCTCCTTCCCCCTTTATATAGTGGTTTAGGATTCACTTTATGGAAAAATATCTCCTACACCATGATGACTTACCTTTCCACTTGTCCACCCCTTTACAAGTGTCCCTACACTTGTCCAAATCATAAAGGCTCTTAATTCTCCACCATCCAAGTGCCCAAGCTCTTGAAGTTTCTCCATTTCTCTTGCATTTTCGTGGAGTAGCTTGCCAAGGAAGATTTTTATGCTTTTTCTTTCATTCTTGAGTTTATCCCAAACCTATTTTAGTAAAATTCTAATTCTGGATTCGTTAACCATTGGATCTCTTTAAAATTTTAAAGGTACACTACTATCCCACATATGTAACTTTTGACCGTTGGGATTGTTGAAATAATGTCTAGAGTTGTCCACGTGTTCTACCAAAGGAGATAAGGGAAGATTTTTCTTCTCATCTTGTATACATATTCCAAGTGTCCACCACTTGTCTTCTTCATGAAGCTTGCCTTTACAAGTGGCTTATTCATGAATCTTCTCCCTTTTTCTACATCATTCCACATGTGAACTTCAAGCTTAAGGGGTAGGATGACAAGTTTTCCTTCCTTTTATGCCATTACATGTCATTTTTGATGCTAAGGTAAAATCTAATTCCACTTATGGTTTTTCACATGGTAATTCCTTGTAAGAAGTTAAATTTAATTTGAATTATTTCACCTAAAGATAATATGAAATAATAGAACTCTAGAGATCTCCAAAAATTATCTTTAGTTTCATTACAAATTACTCATAACCAATCTCTACAGAGTGCTATACAGACCTCAAGCACAAGATTGTTCTTATCTTAATTCCAATTGGTCTATTTTTCTTTTGACCATTAAAATTACTAAACCATTTTATTAGATAAATCTAAACATCCTACAATTGATAGAAAATTTCACAAATTCTATTTATCATTTTTCCATATTTTTCTGATGCTCGAATCCTTCTGAATACAATTTCAAAGTTGTCACCTTATAAAATTCATAGAAATTCTATTCTAAGGTTTCTTGTCACAAAATCTCTTAATAATATGCTATCTAAGAGTGCTCTGTACTTCCATCAAGTTTCCACAAACTCTCAAAGGGTATCTGATCATTTTTTGCCTACAGGGTATTATGGTAATTTATTATTCTTGGGATGTGAAATGTTCAAGGGTATTTGTGTAATTTCCACCACAAAATATCTAGGGGCATTCTTGTCATTTCAAAAATATCCAAGGGCATTTGTGTAATTTCTTCCTTAAAATATCTAGGAGCATTTTCGTAATTTTAACCTCAAGGGCATTTCTGTCATTTATCTAGTTATCATCACACTTCCACAATTAAATTTTAAATATGAATTCCAAATAAAATTTGAGGATGTTACACCCGGCCCGGTGATCAACCAACGTCGCTAGGAAATTCCAAACCTGGTGACCCCTTAGTACCTGCGTTTTCAACCCACAGAAACCCACAGGTACGTGAGTGCCTTCATTCTATTTCCATCCATGCAAATGAAGTATGAAACATGGGCATCATCAATGCATGACCCGGCTAGGAACAAATCCTTCCTCGTAAGGGTAACCCGTCATGCACCCCCATGTACATACATAACACACTAATGTGGGCTCACCGATGCACTGACCGTGGCTAGGAACAAATCCATCCTCGTAAGGGTAACCAATCGGTCACTGCATCCCACGTGGACATACACATTATACAACTATGGGCACCATCAATGCATGACCTGGCTAGGAACAAATCCTTCCTTGCAAGGGTAACCCGTCATACACCCCCATGGGTATCCATGTATATCCACACACAATGACATTGTTCACATCAACATTATCTCTCATAAACGTCATTATCAACCTCAACATCGTATCATCTCGATATCATCATCATGCATATCAAAGTCATCTCATTTCAACATCATCAACCACATCAACATTATTTCATTTGTACATCAACAGACACATCATCATTATCTCATTCAATCATCACCAATACATCAATAACATCTCATTTCAACATTATCAATGACATCAATATCACCTCATTCATCCACAATCCATATTACCATGAGGCTGGTATTTTAGGAAAATTCTAAATTAAAGAGGAGGACTACAATATAGAAAACACACTCTTATGCCCATTTAAAAATTTATTAAAGAATTAAATAGGAAAACATTTATAAAATTTTGGGCAGAGTCTCCCCTGTAATTAAGACTTTTTTCAAAAATCCAATCAATTACAACACAACATCATTCACAGTTTTATCCATCAACAAACCAATTCATTGCATCCCATTAGTTAAAAACACAGTTTTTCTTGAAAACAAGCACACAGAGGAACAAACACACATCAATCATAAATACATTGTATCCTATTAGTTAAAAACGTAGTTTTTCTTGAAAACTAGCACACAGTAGGGACAGACAGTTATCTTCATAGTTGGACTCCCTGGCCCCCAACTATGGTATCTAAACTATTGCCAAAATAATAAACTCCCCTTACCTATCTAGAAGTTATCCCTGTTACAGCCAAATGGTGTTGTTTTGCGATCCTTCGAATATGTGTGCTTGTCCGAACACATAGCTCTATATACCAAATTGAAGACAATTTAGAATAGATTTCAAAGACAAGGTCATTGTTAACAGTTGGGGTCAAATACCCACTAAAATCAAAAAGGGGCTAAAATGATGTTTTGGGAGTCCACATCAAAAGACATCATTTTAAAATTCTGATCACACTAATGTGACTAGGGTTCAACAAGGATCACAGAAATGACATCAGTTTCATAAAAATGAGACTTTTACAACATTTCATTTTCAACGGGTTTTCAAAGAAAGTATAGAAACAACCAAAAAGGGTACCCGAATCGCAAGATGTAACAACCTAAATATTTACTTATTTTTATTTTTACTTAAGGATAAATTTCTAAGAGACGTATAATAGTAAAATTTTTAAAATGTAAAATTTGCAAAAGATTTGTTACTCATATACATAGCCAATGTCTCTGATACAAAAGTTTATATAATACAAACACTACTTTCTCAAAAAAAAATCTAGCTTGTTACATAACT
>PYAF01005564.1:14299-32040 GCA_007407185.1 Glycine tomentella
ATTTTTCTGATGCTTAAGTTTTCTTGAATACAACCTCAAAGTTGTCATCTTCTAAAATTTGTAGAAATTTTATTCTAGAGTTTTGTGTCACAAAATATGTTGATACTTAGTCCTCTAAGTGTATTTTATAATTTCATCAAGTTTCTACAAAATTTCTAAAGTTATTTGAGCATTTTTGGCCTAGGGGCATTTTGGTAAACCTAGGGACATTTTGGTCATTTTTAAAAATGTCAAGGGCATTTTTGACATTTTATCTTAAGGGGTTTTCTAGTAATTTCCACTTCTTGGAAAGAGTGATATAGTTATTTTTTCTCTAAACATACTTGTATCACATTTTTATAATTTTGGGGATGTTACACAAGAGATATGAATAGAGGCTTCAAACCATGGTTACCTCAAAGAAACCAAGGAGGATTGGAGGCTTCGTTCTCTACCGAATCCTTGGGTTGAGTTTTGAAGATTTCCCTCCAATTAAAGTGTTCCTCTCCGTACGGTGGTTCAATCGGCAAGAAACGACGATTCATGGCGATCACCGGTGGCCATGGGTGGTGGAGGAGGAAAGTGAAAATACAATGAACGCTAATCAAGTAAACCAAGAGGGGGTGAATTAGTTTTAAACAAGAATTTAAAAAATTTCTAAACAATTTGCGGAATATTTAATATGGATCGTATCACTTAAAATCTTTTTAAAATCGGAATCTTTCTTCCAACCAAAATCACCCTTGGAATTCAAGTAATGCCAGAAAATAAACCTTGTTAATAATTCCTTGATCACCCAAAAACAAACAATGAGAGAAGAACAGAATAAGAGTAAAGAACACAATGATTTATACTGCTTCACCTCTCAACCTTCGAAACTACATCCAGTTACTTCCAACCCACTCTAGGTTAGAGATTCCACTAAACAAATAATATTCTTTACAAACCTTTTACAAGAGATCTTCCTTGTCAAACCTAGACAAAGATATAAAATCTAAACCCTATAGATTTTAAGATCTAGAACCTGAGAACACTACTCAGTTCTATCCATTAGAGAACCCTTTTTCTAGATATAGCTTTAAAGAAACTAATTTGTTTTAGAAATCAACACAAAAACTAAATCAAAAAAATAACTACACAGTCTAAGGTTTAAGAAAGATATCACCTTATGATCATTTGTTAAATGAATGAGATGAACATAGATAATCACCCAGAGATTGAATGGATGACAGTAAAAAATGCTTTCTTGAAAACCTTTGCCTGTAAATCTTGCTTAGATCTTTATTACCAATCAATAGAGACTTTTGTGTTTGGATGAAGATTGTATTTCACTAAGAACGAATGCTTTTTCAAATTCTAAGGCTTTGTGAGTAATGGGTAATTTGTAGAAATGATTTCTGGTTAGTTACAAATCAATAGACTCACAAGCTATTTATAGAAAAATAGATTTAACAGACTGTAATCGATTAAATCACAAGTGTAATAGATTAATTTAAGAAATATAATTGATTAATACACCATTTAATTGATTATTTCGTCAAGTAATCGATTAAAGCAGCAAGACATGAATGTTCAAAAGACTTATGTAATCGATTACGATTCATGGTAATCGATTAAATCAACACAGCATGATTTCCAGATATAGCCTATGTAATCAATTACGATAAATGGTAATTGATTAAAGCAGCAATGCATGTTTTCAATAAACACAATGTAATCAATTACAAGAACACAGTAATTGATTAAATTGTTCTTCATGGCTTTTCCAGATTTAAAAAACAAAAGAATGTAATCGATTACAATTCCATTTAATCGATTAACATAGTAAGTTTTTCATATTTCAAAAACATAAACCATGAGAACTTGAGTTTTGAAAAACCATTTAACCATTTTAGTTTTATAATCAAAGATATGTATGTATGAGAATGATGATGCAAATGCATGAAGGATCATAAGGAAATAACTTGAGCCACTTAGACAATTACAAATGCCAATAATGATTGGGCATGTTAAAAGCTAAAACTTCAAGCTATCCTTGCTTCAATCTTCTTACAACTTCTTTTAAATCCAATAGAAAAGGAGGGGGTTGGGTGCTGTTTGGGGGAGAGAGAAAGGCCATTTTTCAAGTTTGGACGTTGCTGGTACTTTTTAACACCGCTTTGACTCGCCCAGGCGAGCAAAAATGCCTGCAAAATTCGCATGGGCAAGCTGACCCAATTCTAGAATTTTTGGTTTAGTGAAAAGTTAATTTCTAGAATTTGGTTAGGAGCCCACCTTTAAAATGTGAAGGCGATCCAACGGTTAACGAATCCATAATGGTGATTTTACTCAAACATATTTTTGAGTCAAACTCGAAATTACACAATTTCAGCACAACTCAACAAACTCCACAAAACTTGACATCTACACCAAGCAATTGCACATGGATAATTCACATAACATTTCAATTAATCCTAATTAATAAAGTAATCAAATTATACAAGAAATACATCACACATATATTTTAAGTTATCGAAATTTCAGGGTGTTACAAGTAGCACTCTAGGTGGACCTCCATCAAATCCCATGACCAACTCCTGGTACTTTACAGGTTCTTAAAACCCTTGGGTCGGCCTTCAATAGCACCCTAGGTGAACCTCCAACAAAACCCATGACCAACTCTTAGTAATATCAAAGGTTCATAAATCCAAGGTCTACCCTTGGTAGACCTCTGCCTTCTTAGGTGCATAAACTCGAGCTTTGGTAGACCACAAAGGTTCATAAAACCCAAGTCTTCTTAGACCTCCGACTTCAAAGGTTCTCGACACCTTGGGCCGACCTTCGATAGCCCCCTAGGTGTACCTCCAACAAAATCCAAGACAGACGCATCACTGGTCGATTTCCAATGGTTCACAAAACCCAAGGTGATGTATATCTAACCTCATTAGATGTTGAATTTCCTAATCTACCTTGCAATGAAACTCCATCTTCAAGAACTCAAACTGTTACTCGAAAATTGGAGTAAGAAGTGGCATAAATGAATCCAAAGAATCAAGCAATGGAGGATGGAATTAGACAAGGAATGAAGATGGATGACACCATAGAGAATCTCTCCAATGAGTCTAGGAAGAATCATTACAATAGCCTTGAGAAGTCATTGATAAGATCCAAGAACAAGAGAGAAACTTTCATAAGAAGTTTCAGATTTCTATTAATTTGCCGAAAAGTTGTGTACATTTATTTTGTTGGAGCTAGCTTTATATAGCCAAGGTCCTAAAGCTTGTCATGTATGCTACCTAAGCTAAAAATCTAAACTAAATGCAAGTGGAATGAAATTGCAAATGAAATGAAGCTTGAGGTACAAGCTAATGAAGCTTGAGCTGCAAGCTATTCATGTGATGACTCATGGCTGAGTTAGCCACGTGCAACTATAGTTTTTACAAGCTTACATAGGTGCTAAAAATTACATACAAGTGCACCTACACTTATTTAAACAATTGCTACTAAAGGACTATTTATTGCCACTACAATTGCCACAAAAAGGTGCTGGAATTAAATTCAACTTGAGAGTACAAAATTTAGTCCTTGTTCTTCTTGAGTTGCTGTGCTTCCTCATGCTTGTCTAAAAGGTGCAAGTTAGCTTTGATGTGCTCTTGAAGGGCTTGAGTTCTAGCTCTTGTCATGGGTCCTCTAAAGCTGACCAAATGAATCTCTTCAAGTTTTTCTTCTTGGCCTTGAGCTTGTAATGGACCTCCATCATCCCCTCCTTCTTGAAAGGAACTTGACCTCTGTAAAATCCTCAAAATCATATCTTGAAGTTATATTTATGATTTATTATGGAAGTAGGATGAGAGTTGGATATAAGAATAGGATAAATTTTATTTGAACATAAGCTGCCCAAAACCTCCATTTCTGCCACACGAATTGAGAAATTTATTTCTCTCTCAATTCTTATCCAAATTTAGTGTATGATATATTGAATTAAAGATCTAGATGTCTAATACAACATCTAAAAATTTCAGATAAATCTAGTTTGTGTACTGCTTGCAGTAATTAAAACCTTAAGGGATGTCAGTATGGAATTTCTCAGCTTGCTTGCAGTTTTGAAGTCTAGATTAAAAATGTTATAGCCAGAGTTTTATAACTCCAAATAATGCATGTGATACCTTTTTAGAAAGCTTAGGAAGTCTAGTTTAACATACTAGAAGATGATAATTTTTGGACTAGTATATTGGTACAGAATAAACAATGAGTGAACCCCATCTGGTTAAGTTTTTCTAGCCCTTTGGACCTTTTGGATTGGGCACAACTTGTAACTCTTGGAATTTTGGCCCAAGGAATGAAATATTCAGCTCAAATTTGGACTATCCAGAAGTGTATTCACGTGGAAAAGCAATAGAATAGGCATAGCTAAGTGAACTAATAGGAAAAAAAGTTTGGTAAACCAAAGTCAATGGTAAGTCAATGAAGATAAGCTTTTTGAATCAACCTTTCTAGGTGGCCCTTCAAGGTGGAAAGCAAGCATTAAACCAATCAAATTTTTCCTCTTGAATAAGCCTTTCCACATGCATAGGCCAGCTGCCCCCATGTCAAGGATTAAATGGAATCTTGACCAAGAAAAATCAAGTCAAGATAAGCCTTAAGTCATAATATCTTCTAAGGTAATGATTACCTAGTTAAATTCTAACCAAACTCCTAATTTAGTTACAACCCAACTAAATCACTTAAAACACAACTGAATAAATGAGTATAAATAGCTAGGGTTGTGAAAAAAAATTCACATAGGAGCTAGCATCCCAAAGCCAAGGCCAATTCCAATTTTCCTTGTGTCTTGCTTTCATTGTCTTACCTTCTATTTGCTGCCTACAAACCTTGACCTCTTCTACCACCTCATCCACCAATCAATTTCTTCTTTCAAGGCTTCATCTCTTAGAAAATATTCAAAGAGAAGCATCCACTTAATCAATTTCAAATCCAAATCCATTTGAGGTAGGCTAGGCTTCAATCTCTAGCTACGAATTTATTTGGACTAACCTATATGTTTAAATGGGCAGATTTATAGTTGATTATTTAGGCTGGAATTTCATGTCATTGAAGGTTATTTTATGATGTGAAAATTTTGATTTAAACCATAGGATAGGAAATGATTTATAGGCTGATATTAGTGATGTTTAGAATGATATTTGGTGATCTTGGAAGTGGTTTTGATGACATTTGGGCTGTTTGTTCATATTTTCATAATGGTACTACTTTGAATTTATTTTTAGAAGAAGATGTTGAATGGTATGTAGTTAAATGGGTCAAATGTGTGAGTGATTAAATTTGAGGATGAAGTAGTAAGGTGGTAGGTGAAAGGATATTAAGATGCATGCTAGGTTTTAATCTTTTCATGTGAAGGTTTAAAAGAATTAGAAATTAATTGAGAGATATATTGTAGTTTATTAGTTAGATTACTAACATGATTTTTCTGTAGCTTGAGGATATTCAATGGTCATGTCTATGTTGGTAATGATCTTACTTAAATAAGGTATGGTAGTTTGGTACATATGATGTTATGATAATAATATTTTTCCATAAAGTGGTATGTATTTTGCTTATGGATTTTATTATGGATGGATGTTGATGTGATGATAGGTTGATTCATGTTTCCAAGTCCAGTACGAGATTTATGAAACATAATCTAATACTACATACAGTACGATATGTAGTGACCAGGTGCAAATATATGGCATAAATCATGCATGTTTGCGTAAGACGATTGCAACGTCTACATCCAACACGAGGTGTAGCTACATAAAGTACAATATGTAGAGGCCATGTGCACCCTGGGAAAATTCATTTCATGCATTCATATAGTTTGCATAATTATTTTATGATGAATTACTAACGTACTAACGTGTTTTGGTAGTTTAGTTTTGCCTATTGAGAAATTTTATTTCTCACTAGATTTGTTTCATCTTTTTTTATAGATGGCAACAATGGTCGATTTCATTGACACCTTGGACTGATGGTGGTACAAAGATAAAGAATTGTCTCTAGGAAATGAATGATGAAAGTGTTGTAGTATCTTTATGTTTCGTTAAGAATGACTCTTGTACAAGGACTGTGGCTACATATTATATATATAACAACTTCTATAACTTCTATAATTTATATGTTTTAGAACTTATACTAGGATCCGTTCAGTACAAATAAAATAGTGATAAAAATTATCTAAGGATTCTTAAAAATTTAACCCTAATAAAAATATAATATCTAGAATAATTTTAGGTTGTTACAACCTCAAGTTTGCTCCCTCACTTGTACCTACATCACAAAAGAAAGATCACAAACATTAAAGGTGTTACTCACACCATACTCAATTGGAAACTCAAGTTTATATGCATTGTTGTTGATTCTCTCTAAAATCTTAAAAGGTTCATCTCCTTTAGGTTAAAGCTTGGATTTCCTCTCTTGAGGAAATCTATCCTTCCTCAAATGAAGCCAAACCAAATCTCCTTCATTGAAGACCACGTGCTTCTTGTGCTTAGTGGCTGGCTTAGCATAGTGTTCCATCTACCTCTCCACATGGGCCTTCACCTTTTCATGTAATTTCCTAACATAAGAAGCTTTAGACAAAACATCATGATTAATCATAGAAGAAGTGTTATGTAATGGCAATAAATTGAGAGGAGTTAAAGGATTGAAGACATAGATGATTTGAAAAAGAGATAAGGAAGTCGTCTTGTGAACCACTTTATTATAAGCAAACTTAATGTGAGGTAGGTACTCCTCCCAAGTCCTCAAATTGCCTTTGATGTAACATTTAAGGAGTTGACCCAATGTCCTATTCACCATTTCGGTTTGGCCATCCGTTTGTGTGTGGCAAGTTTATGAAAACAAGACCTTTGTGCCAAGCTTACCCACAATGTCTTCCAAAAGTAGCAAAGGAACTTTGTGTCTCTATCACTCACAATGCTTCTAAGCAATCCATGAAGTCTCACCACTTCCTTGAAGAAGAGATTGGCCACGGCATAAGCATCATCATTCTTGAGACAAGGAATCAAGTGTGCCATCTTTGAGAAACTATCAACAACAGTAAATATAGAATCCTTTCCCCCATTGGATCTTGTGAGACCAAGCACAAAATCCATGGAAATGTCAACCCAAGGGGAGTTAGAAATAGGCAGAGGTGTATATAAACATAGACACATTAATCTAGATTTAGCTTTATGACAAGTAATACATTGAGATACAAGCTTATGCACATCATGCCTCATTTTTGGCCAAAAGAAATGTTATGTAAAATAGCCAAAGTTTTATCCACACCAAAGTGTGTAACACCCTGAAATTTCGATAAATTGAAAATAGATGCTTAATGTGATTGTTGTGTTATTTGATTGTTTTATAAGTTTTTATTATTTGAATGATTTTTGTGTAATTTATCATTGTGCTATTGCTTGGTGTAGATGTCAAGTTATGTGGAGTTTGTTTGAGCTGCATTGAATTGTGTGATTTTGAGTTTGACTCGAAAACCTATTTTAGTAAAATTATCATTCTGGATTCGTTAACCGTTGGATCATCTTCAAATTTTAGAAATAGGTTACTAACCCATATATATAACGTTTTACCGTTGGGATTGTTGAAATAATATCTGCAACGTGAGAAATTAATTTTTCACTGAAACAAAAAATTCTAGAATTGGGTCAGCTCACCCAGGCGAGTTTTGCAGGCATGTTTGATCGCCTGGGCGAGTGGAGGCGGTGCTGAATACGTTTTTAAGCTTCCAAGTCATGAAAATGGAGGTTATTCCTCCTCCAAACAGATCCAAGCTTCCCCACCACCCTCCTCCACCACCCATAGTCATCAGAGACACCCACGAGCCGTCGTTGCTTGCCACGAGACCCCGGCACGCAGAAGAACCCTTTAATCGGAGAGGAATCTTCAAAATTCTTCTCGAAGTTTTGGTAGAGAATGGAGCTCTCAATCCTCCTTTCTTGGTTTCCTTGAGGTAATCTTAGTTTCTTTTGTCTTCTCCTAGCTAGTTTAAGCTTCTATTAGTATCTCTTGTGTTTTGGATACCGTTGTTGGGAGTTTTACACTTTCTTTGAAAAACGCTTTGTAAATGAGATGTTATAAAAGTCTCCTTTTTATGAAACTGATATCATTTCTATGATCCTTGTTGAACCCTAGTCACATTGGTGTGATCGGCATTTCAAAATGATGTCTTTTGATGTAAACTCCCAAAATATCCTTTTAGCCTCTTTTTAAATTTGAGTGGGTATTTGACCCCAAATGTTAACATTGATCTTACCTTGGAAATCTATATTAAATTGTCTTCGATTTGGTATATAGAGCTCTGCATTTGGACCAAAACACGCGTTTTGATAGATCATGAAACAACTCTGCTAGGCTGTAATAGGGAGAACTCCTGGTTAGGTAAGGGGAGTTTATTATTTTGGTGATAGTTTAGATACCATAGTTGGGGGCCAGGGAGTCCAACTATGAAGATAACTGTCTGTCCCTGCTGTGTGCTGGTTTTCAAGAAAAACTAAGTTTTTAACTAATGGGATGCGATGTATTTATGGTTGATGTGTGTTTGTTCCTGTGTGTGCTTGTTTTCAAGAAAAACTGTTTTTAACTAATGGGATGCGATGAATTAGCTTGTTGATGGATAAAACTGTGAATGATATTGTTGTTGTAATGATTGGATTTTTGGAAAAAGTCTTAATTACAGAGGAGACTGCCCAAAATTTTATAATATGTTTTCCTATTAAATTTTTTATTAAATTTTTAAATGGGCATAAGAGTGTGTTTTACATATTGTATTCCTCCTCTTTAATTTAGAATTTTCCTAAAAATATCAGTCTTGTGATATGATGAATTGTGAATGTATGAACTTTGGGTTCTCTGAAGACCTGGGGAACGTGAATCTCAGGCATATGTATTATGTATAATGATTGCTTGTGATGTCATTGAGGATATTGAAATTGAGATGCCATTGATGTAGTTGATGATGTTTGGATGAGATGGTGTTGATGTAGTTGATGATATTCAAATGATATGATATTGATATGCATGATGATGATATTGAGATGATGTGATGTTGAGGTTGATAATGACATTGATGAGAGATAATGTTGATGTGAACAATGTCATTGTGTGTGGATATACATGGATACCCATGGGGGGTGTATGACGGGTTACCCTTGCGAGGAAGGATTTGTTCCTAGCCAGGTCATACATTGATGGTGCCCATGGTTGTATGCGGTATATGTCCACGTGGGGTGCATTGACTGGTTTGATAACCTTGCGATGATGGCTTTACGAATTTTAAGCATCCCAAGAAAGAAAGGGATTGTTTAAAATTCCGGTGCCTAGCTATCCATGGTCAGTGAATCGGTGAGCCCACATTGGTGTGTTACGTATGTACATGGGGGGTGCATGACGGGTTACCCTTGCGAGGAAGGATTTGTTCCTAGCCGGGTCATGCATTGATGATGCCCATGTTTCATACTTCATTTGTATGTGTGGAAATAGAATGAAGGCACGCGCGTACCTGTGGGTTTCAGTGGGCTGAGGACACAGGTACTATGGGGTCATCAGGTTTGGAATTCCCTTGCGACGCTGGCTGATCACCGGGTGGGGGAATGGCCAGAGCAAGACAGGGTGACCCTGATAAGCGACGAATCAGTTTTCCTGTGAGAAGCTATTTCCGGTGATGGTACCACATTGCATGCTGATAGATAAGTCATGTGCATGCATCATTCTATGCATGATTGTTTGAGTTTTGAAATGCATTGGATGTTGGTTTGTTGAGTGTGTATTGGAATCATGGATTTTTGTTAATGTTTGTGGTGGGTAATGTTGTTTCCTTCCCAATTGTTGCTATCTGATGTTGGTTGGTTTTTATATAATAAACTCACCTTTGCATTTGTTGTACCGTGTGGTTGGTACCTGTGATGATCGAGAACTTTCCTTCGTGTGAGCAGATAAGCAGCAATAGGTAACTTTGGAGGGAGATCTTCTTTTTGGTTGGAGCCGCCAAGCCGACTTGATGACGTTGGATTCCTTTTTGGAGAAAGAGCTGTGTTTTGTTAATCAACTCTCTTTTATTTAGTCTTTGGCTTTTTGTTGATATGTAATTTCAGGTGTATATACACGTAAAGCTAAAAGAAGTCCTGACATGTGGATGACATGTACTAATTTCATATATATATATATATATATAATGTGTTTAAATATGTAATTGTAATATGTGTATGATAATTGTATTATCGCAAAAAATTTACCATCATTTTCATAATCAAATTAATAAAGTTTTATTAAAAATTGAAGTTGCACAATTAAGAGTTAGCGATATCGTAGCGACGAGGCGGGTCATTACAAAGTGCTCCATTAAGTTGTTCTCATGAACTTCTCTAATGAAGAGTGAAAACAATGAGAATACACACAATAACCAAGAGGGGGTGAATTGGTTTAAATTTGGCCTTTTTAAATCTTAGAAAATCAAAGTTAAAATATCTTTATCACAAATAAACCAAGAATGCTTCAATCAATCAAATCACTCAGTCCAAGAAAACAATTACAAAAACACTACTTGTTGAGTAATAAAGAATTCACCAAGAAACACAAATTAAGATAACTTGAAGAGATTAAAAAAAAGTAATCAACACAAGAACTTATACTGGTTCACCTCTCAACAAGAGAAGCTACATCTAGTTTATTCTAAGCAAAACTAGATTAGAGTTCCACTATTCACAAATTTCAGTTCTTACAAGCTTTACAACAATCACCATTTACCAAACCTAGATAAAGAACAAAAATCTAAAACCCTATTAGATTCCTAGTGATCAAGACATAGAGAACCTTTCTCTACTCTTTTCCTCTAGAGAAACCCACTCTAGAAAAAGCCTAAAGAACCCTTGTAATAGTTACAAACAACCAAAATTTTAAAAATGAATTTACAACCAAAGTTAATGGAGAGAGACAACCTGATGATCCAATGAATATGATTTACCAATCAGAGTTGAAATGAAAACTAAGTTTCAGAACTTCCTCTCCAAAAGCTTCTTTTAAATCTTGCCTAAGAAATATTTCAATACAACATGAAGATTTGAATATGTGGAACAAGAACTTTAGAACTCAAAATATCCTTTCTCACTTTTAGAAGGCTTATGAAAGCTTTGATAATTTCGTAGAGTATTATGTTGTAAGTTTCAGAAAACTCACTAGCAATTTATAACAAACTTTTGTAACTGAATGTAATTGATTAAATCACTCAAGTAATCGATTAAATTTTCATTTGTAATTGATTAAAAACAAACTTAATCGATTAAAATGTTCTTTAGTTTTCTGGAAAGGATATATGAACAAAGTAATCGATTATTTTGACCTGTAATCGATTACTATAGGGATACTTCTTTTCAAAAATGAACTAAGTAATCGATTACAGATAAGAGGTAATCGATTATCACAGTCAAATCATGTTTTGTGTTTATACTAATGAACTAAGTAATCGATTACATATAAATGGTAATCGATTATCACAATCAAATCATGTTCTGTGTTTATACTAAGTAATCGATTACTTAGTGGTTGTAATTGATTAAAATGTTCTTTATTACTTAAGTAATAGATTACCAATATGTGGTAATCAATTAACATAGTTCAAAAAGGTTTTTCCAAAAACTTAAATCATGAAACCTTGACTTTGATGCAATCATGAAATCTTAAACCTATTTCACAAATCATGTGCTTTTGTAAAATCATGAATGCAAGTAAATGAATGTTTATGCAATGCAAGGATCATAGGATGATTCTCTCCTACATCAAGCAATTACAAATGCCTTCCATTGAATGGCATGTACAAAGCTAAAACACTCATTCATCTTTAGCATGTATCTTGATCCACCTTCATGCTCTCCCTGTATCTAACAATCTCCCCCTTTTTGGCATTGATCATGCCAAACATCAATTGAACATGTTGAACCTTGAAGTTCTTTTAAAGGAGTTGATTTCTAGGAGCTTATACTTGATATCTGAAAATGAAATCAGCTTCTTTGCCAAGACAAGTGTTAAGAATGCTTTGCATAAACATTTTACATTTATATGCTCCCCCTATCTTATGTAATTTTACATTGGTTACGATAAAGAGCACATGTATATCCCTTTTTACCTTTGTTTAAGTACAACCTTTTAAGTATGTATGTTTCTTTAATACCTTATCCAATATGGTCATGTTCTTTAAGCCTTTTCTCCCCCTTTTGGCTTATCAAAGACAAAAAATTAATATTGATGATCATAAGATAAGCAAGAATAGAACAAAGTTATTCATTAATCAAAAGGGCAATACGAAAGAAACATAAAAAAAATATAGCAAAAGAAACATAACAACTGAATGAAGAAAGCAAAAAAACCATAAGCAAACAAACTAAACAAGCTAAACTAAAGAAGGTTAAATTCTTTGAGAGTCATCCTAGTCTCTATATTCTCTAGCCTAGAAGTAATTTCTTCCAAAGAAGACTGTGTTTCAGCCCTATGCTCATGCTGTAGAGCAAGCACATCATCCATCTTCTGAATCATCAATAATTCAAATGGAGTGTATTGTTGTTGAGCAAGAGCAACTTCTTCTTCTTCTTCAGCTTCTTCACCTTCATCAGCTCCCTCTTGTGGAGCTTGTTCTCCAGCCATAAGCCACCCATTGGGTGTCTTCATTAACCCAAGCTTGTTGAGATGTTTCTCTTTGATGAGATTGGTGATTTTTGTGGTGTTGTCTACAATCTCATTTGAGACATTAATCTTAAAGTAATCTATGAACCTAGAAATTAACACAACACATGGAAAATCATAGCTGATTTATCTAGAAGCTTTCAACATAGTTTCAATAAAAACAAGAACCCAGTTAGTCTGAGTTGAGGTCTTCATGCCATATATCAATTGTAAATCATCATCAGTGATTTGGGCATGGTTTGTAGACCTGGGGGTAAGGATGTAGGTTATAATGTAATGTATCAACCTATCTTCCCTAGTCAGATTCCCAACACTAAGTCTTGTCTTCAGCCTTATTTGGGGATTCAACAGCATACCAATAATTTGGCATGTTTAAATCCAAAATGGGGGAGATTGTTGAATACAGGGGGAGCTTCATGAAGTTTGGAAGTCCTTGATACAAGATTAGTTTTGAGCTTTCAACATGCTTGAAGCCTTGGAATTTTATGTAAAAGGAAAGCTATCTGATTGATCCATGCATTCACTCATTCATTCATTGATTTAACTAAGTGTTTTTCATGAAAATCAAACAAAGCTTTTAACATTTAACTAAGGTTTTAATTTGATTTAAAGGTTTTTGGAAAAATAGTTTTGTACTGTTGAAATCGATTACCTTAAAGGTATAATCAATTATTTTGTTCTTAGTTCATTCTGGAAAAGCTTTCAAGAACAATGTAATCGATTACCTATCAGAATAATCAATTATTTGACCTTTGTTTTTATATAAACTGCTTTGTTGAACACTTTAATCGATTACCAATAGGTAGTAATCGATTACATTGCTATACATGATTTTAAGTCTCTCTGGAAGAATTGATTACCAATAGATTTAATCAATTACACAGGCTTAGTTGAAAAAGTTGTCTTCCTGTCTTAATCGATTACCAAATGTTGTAATCGATTACATCGTTCATTCTGTTTTATAAAGCTTCCCGATTTAATCGATTACCAAAGATCATAATCGATTACATAGTGTATTTTGATATTTTGAAGCTTGCTGTCTTAATCGATTACAAGACGGAATAATCGATTATTGTGCTTGTTGCTCATGTCCAGAAACTTGTAGAACACTTTAATCGATTACAAGGTTGTACCTTCCTTTGTAAATTGATTTGATTTTTGTAGGTATGTCTAAGAGCTAGATCCTCATTGTGGTACCTTGATAGTGGATGCTCTAGACATATAACTGGAGACATGTCCATGCTTACAAACTTAACACTTAAAGATGGTGGATATGTCACTTATGGGGATAATAATAAAGTCAAGATCATTGGAGAAGGCAACATTGGAGACAGCTTCAAAACAAAGATATAGAATGTTCTTTATTAGAAGGTTTGAAGCATCATCTCTTAAGCATAAGTCAACTCTGTGACAAAGGGTTTAAAGTCACATTGAATGAAAACTGCTGTATGATTTGTGATAGGAAAAGTGGTGAAGTAATTCATATAGGTAAAAGGAAAGGTAACATTTACTTACTTTCAATTGATCATGCATTCTTCCATAACACTTCTTGTCTTATAAGTAAGATTGATGAATCTTGGCTATGGCATAAAAGGGCTAGTCACATAAACATGCACCACATGAACAAGCTTATTAGAAAAGATTTAGTAATTGGTTTTCCCAAACTCAAGTTTGAGAAGGACAAACTTTGTGATGTTTGTCAAAAGGGAAACAAACCAAGATCTCTTTTCAAAATAAAAACATTGTTTCCACCTCTAGACCTCTTAAATTATTGCACATTGACTTGTTTGGTCCCTCTAGAACAATGAGTTTAGGTGGCAATTATTATGGGCTTGTCATTGTGGATGATTACTCTAGATTCACTTGGACTCTATTTTTGAAATCCAAAAGTGATGCTTTCCTTGCATTTAGAAAAATGGCTAAACTTGCACAAAATGAAAAAGGTAGCAAAATTATCCCAATAAGAAGTGATCATGGTGGTGAATTCCAAAATGAACATTTTTGAAAAATTCTGTGAAGAAAATGAAATTAACCATAATTTTTCAGCTCCAAGAACACCTCAACAAAATGGTGTTATGGAGAGGAAAAACAGATCTCTTGAAGAAGGAGCTAGATCTCTTCTTAATGAGACAAATTTGCCAAAATATTTTTGGGCTGATTCGGTAAGTACATTATGCTATACTTTGAATAGGTTACTTATAAGGCCTATTTTAAAGAAAACCCCTTATGAGCTATACAAAGGTAGAAAATCCAACATTTCTCACTTGAGAGTTTTTGGCTGCAAGTATTTTGTAGTAAACAATGGGAAAGAATCACTTGGAAAATTTGAAGCTAAGGCTAATGAAGCAATTTTTCTTGGATATTCATTACATAGTAAAGCTTATAGAGTATTCAATAAAAGAACAATGTGCATGGAAGAATCTGTACATGTGATTTGTGATGAGTCTAATCCCTCTAAAGAGGAAAAGAAGTGTGATGTAGATGCAGGCCCAATGGAAGAATTTATTCAGCTAAATGATTCCTTAAATAGAGAAAAAGAAGAACCAAGTGCTGAAGCAAAACCATCAACCCCTGTTCAAGAGCCTAAAGATTGGAGAACAACAAGAGACTTATCACTTGACAACATCATAGGTGAAGTTTCAAAGGGAGTATCTACTAGATCTTCCTTAAGAAACCTATGTTGTAATATGGCTTTTGTTTCTCAAATTGAACCTAAGAATATTGATCAAGCCTTGAATGATGAACATTGGATGCTTGCCATGCATGATGAATTAAATCAATTTAAGAGAAATGAAGTTTGGGAACTTGTTCCTAGACCATCCTCTCTCAAACCTATTGTACAAAATGGGTTTTTAGAAACAACTTGATGAAAGTGGAATCATAGTCAGAAATAAATCTAGATTGGTTGCTAAAGGTTACAACCAAGAAGAAGGCATAGACTATGAAGAAACTTATGCTCCAGTTGCAAGATTGGAAGCAATCAGGTTATTGCTTGCTTATGCATGTTTAATGAATTTCAAACTCTTTCAAATGGATGTTAAAAGTGCCTTTTTAAATGGATACATTGATGAAGATATATATGTTGAACAACCTCCTGGTTTTACTGATTTTAAACATCCTAACTATGTTTTTAAACTCAAAAAGGCCATTTATGGTTTGAAGCAAGCTCCTAGATTATGGTATGAAAGACTAAGCAAATTTCTGCTTGAACAATCTTTCACAAAGGGCCATGTTGACAAAACCTTGTTCATCAAAAGGCATAAGAATGATATCTTATTGGTTCAAGTTTATGTTGATGATATAATTTTTGGTTCAACTAATCATTTGCTATGAAAGGAATTTTCCTCAGCTATGCAAAATGAATTTGAAATGTCAATGATGAGAGAATTAACATTCTTTCCTGGACTTCAAGTGAAGCAAATGAAGAATGGAACATTTCTCAATCAATCCAAATATTTCCTTGAAGTAATTAAGAAATTTGAAATAGAGAAAAGCAAAGATGCAGCAACTCCAATGGCAACATCAACATATCTTGATTCAGATGAAAATGGAAAGAAGGTTGATGAGTCAAAATTCAGAGGAATGATTGTAAAATATGGGAACACTTCACACTTAACCAAGAGGGGGGGTGAATTGGTTAGGTTTGATAATTCAAAATTTTCTTGAACAAAATCAGAGTTTTTCCCTTTTTGGATCTTTATCACTTTTAGCAACCAAGAACCTTTATTCAATCAAATGGTCAACCCAAGATATGCAATAGCTCAAACTTTGATGATAACTAAAACTTACAGTCTAGAGTAAGAAAATATAGTCAATATAAAGAATATTAACAACACACAAAGATTTATATTGGTTCACTTCAAACACTATGAAGCTACATCCAGTTTGCTTCCACTCAACACTAGAATGGAGTTCCACTATTGTAAATATCAGTTCTTACAAATTATTACAAAGTCTCTCTTTATCAACCCTAGATAAAGTTCAGAAATCTAAAACACTATTAGATTCCTAGAGACAACCCACTAAGAACACTACTCAATAAATCCACTAGAGAAACCCTATCTCTAGATTACAAGCAAGAAACCCATTTACAATAGACAAACTAACACAGAATTCAAAACAGAATTACAACTTCAAAGACTAAGGAAAGAAGTCACCTGATGATCCAATGAATAATGTAACACCCCAAAATTCCCTAACTATAGTTCAATAGATATTTATGGAAGTCTTAAGTTAGGAAAGATTTGAAGAAATATCATTAGAGACATTTCCGGTTAGGAAAGATTTGAAGAAATATCATTAGAGACATTACGGAAATGTTTGGAGAAAAATAACCATATTGCCCTTACTGTAAATTAGAAATGACAAAAATGCCCTTGAGGGTAAAAGGACGATAATGCCCTTGGATATTTTAAGAATTACAAAAGTGCCCCTAGATATTTTAGAAAGATATTTTAAGAGGGAAACTTACATAAATGCCCTTGGATATTTTGAAAATGACAAGAATACCCTTAGATATTTTGAATAGATATTTCTATAATGGAAATGACAATTATGCCCTAGGATGAAAGATGAATTTACCATAATGCCTTCAGACCAGAAATGATCAAATATTACAGAGATGGAAATACAGAATACTATTAGATAGCAGATTATCAAAATAGTTGTGACAGGAAACCATAAGTGGAAATTAAGTTTTTCTCAAGCATACAATGGTATAAAAGGAAGAAAAACTTCTGTTCCCACCCTTAGGTGTGAAGAGCACGTGAAGAACCATGTAGAAGGGAAGAGAATATTCATGAAAACCACTTATAAAAGTAAGCCATGTGATGAATACAAGTGTTAGGACACTTGTAAGACACATGATGAAGATTTTTTTCCTCTAACATTTATGTGAAGCTTGGAGAATAATAGTGAAGCTTCATGATTTTGCCAACTCAAAGGGACACTTGGAAGGAGATTAAGAGAAGGCTTCATGAATTAGACAAGTGTCAAGACATTTGTACGGTGTAGATTTAGTTTAAGTAGATTTTTCTTAAAAGGCAAAAATCTTATCTTGTCTCTTTGGTAGA
>PYAF01005564.1:33388-78018 GCA_007407185.1 Glycine tomentella
GCAGTGGATGGTTGAGAAGAAGATTTGATGAAGATATTTTGATGGCTTATCTTTTGTAATCATCCTAATGATGTGTAATTTGTACTAGACTTTAGTCCAGTCTGTGTATTATGTTGAATTGTAATTTGGACTGTATCTTATTATTATTTTGGATTTCGAATAAACACGTTTACAATATCGATAATTAATACCTTTCGTAAAAGAAATTTTTTCGTGAAATTTATAACTAAGATAATTCTAATACAAATCGGAAACGAAATTTCATCTAAAATCAATCAAGCACGAGAAAGCAAAAGGAGGCGTTACAAATAATATGCATATGAATGATTTCACCAGGTTAATGAATGAATACAAGCTTAGAACATCAGTTTCCTCAAGCTTTGCAAAAGAATTTCTTGCTTCACTAATCACTTAACAACTCATATGAATTTTTTGTGATTGGAAGAACTCAATGAACCCAGAAAAACCACTGAAAGAATGTTTAGAAAGCCTTAGAATGCTCAGAGTATGAATTGATCAAGTTATGAACTAAGCTGAGTGAGGGTTCTATTTATAACAAACTTTTTTAGCCATCAGTAATCGATTACACGCGCTCAACAATTGATTATTTTGTTTATGTAATCGATTAAACCAAGCAAGTAATCGATTAAAGCGATCTATAAAAATCTGGGTTCAAATAACGAACAGAATAATCAATTATTTCGATATGTAATCGATTAAAACAGGAAGTTGTAAAACCATGAATTAAACTATGTAATCGATTACAGCTTCTGGTAATCGATTAATGCAGGAGGCTAGCAGAGTAATCGATTATATATTCTGGTAATCGATTAAAAGTAGCAAGATGTGTAAGGCATAGGCATATGTTGTAATCGATTACAATATGTAGTAATCGATTAAGACAGAGTGATGATATTTCCTGGTAAGCCTATGTAATCGATTACAGCTTAATGGTAATCGATTAAAATGATCAACAAAGCAGTTTATATGTAAGCTAAGGTAGATTAATCGATTAAACCGACATGTAATCGATTACATTGCTCTTGAAGAGTTTTCCAAAAAGCACAAAGAACAATATAATCGATTATTACGAATAAGTAATCAATTAAAACAGTAGAAAAATATATTTTTCCAAAAACTTTATGTTTTAACTATTAAACTTAACCATTTTTATCAATGTCTTGTTAATTCTAATCATTTAAACCAATTTAATGAATGAATGATGTGAATGCAATATTCTTGGATCAGCAGAAATGCTTTTTCCTTTTACATTTATCCACTTATAATTCTTCAATACTTCAAGGCATGTTGAAAGCTAAAACTCAGCTTTGATCCTTTGTCCATTCTTCAAGTAGTTCCATTGAATCCAACAATCTCCCCCTTTTTGGCTTTAAGCATGCCAAATCTTCAGTTGATTAACAATAAGGCTTGGAGTCAATTTTGTATCAATTTGAAGAACTTTAAACTTTGCAAACCCGAAAAATTTTCAATGCCTTTGCCAAAAACAAGTATTAAAAGAATTTGTGATTCAAGTAACATTCGATTACAAGACATATATAGTGATTGAAATCCTTTTAACATCATTACTCCCCCTAAATCTCAGCATCCATTCAGTTCAAATTTTTGGTTAAAAATGAAACAAAAAACAGGGGCAAATAGAGAATGAGGCAGGGCATGCTTGATCTTTAAATTTCTATTTTAATCAATTATTTCTCCCCCTATTTGGCTTGTTAAAAGTCAAAAACAATAAAGGCACAGCGGAAAATGAACTTTAAAGCATTATACTAATCATAAGGAAGCCATTACAATTACAAAATATATAAACTAAACAAAGTAAAGACTAGAAACCTTCAGACTCATCCACTTTAAGAGAGACTTCTATTTCATCTAGCCTAGCATTGAGATCCCTAAAAGAGCTTTGAGTCTCAGCCCTGAATTCATGGTGCATGCTGAGAAGCCCATTCATCTTTTCCAGCATGAGGGGGAGATTGTTTAGAAGGTTGGCTTGGACACAGGAAAAAAAGAAACACAGAGCCTTGGAATTTGCAGAGGAAGAGAGTAAGCAAGGTGCAAATTTTCCAATTGAAGTAATGCACTATTTATAGACTAATTTTAGGCTCCTAACGTCCATAATTTTGAAAATATAACTGTTAGTGACAGTTAAGGCACATCAATGGCCTTTGATTTGCTTTGGATTTGATTGGGCAGTTACATTTTCAGAGAGAAAACTGTCAGAATACGTTCAACAGCATGAATAATCGATTATTTCCTCAAGTAATCGATTATTTTAGCACTTTGGAACATAAAATATACTCAAAGTAATCGATTATCCAGTGAAGTAATCGATTATTTCACTACCAGCCAGAGGTAGAAGATGACATGTAATCGATTATATACTCATGTAATTGATTATATTATAGCAGTATGCATTTTACTAAAGATCAGAGCTGTGTGTAATCGATTATCCCGAGTGGTAATCGATTATTCCAACAAAACGTGGATTTTTCTAAGCTCTTGGTAATCGATTACAATATGGCCGTAATCGATTATTTCAGTGTGACACTTATACTGAAATGATTTGATATGTATAATAATCGATTATCCCAATGTGTAATCGATTATTCAGAAGAGGGTGAAACCTTAAGGAGCTTGTCTAATCGATTACCTATTAGTTGTAATCGATTATGCCAGAGAAACTAAGATTCTATAATGTGAAGAATAATCGATTACCATTTCAATGTAATCGATTACAGGAACATAACTTGCACTCAAAATGTGATTTTTAATGAAATTAATCGATTATTCAGTAACTGAGCATTTATGCAAATCAATTCAAATTTTAGTCAAGTTAGATGATAAATGCATTGGTAAGGTTTCGAATGATCATAGAACAACATACATTAAACCAAGCTAGCATATATTGTTCTCATCAAGAATGCCTAGCATGTTTCTAAGTGTATAGAATCTATCCTTTGGCAAAGGTTTAGTGAATATGTAAGCAAATTGATTATGGGTATCAATGAATTCAACCTTGATGTTACCTTTCTGTACATGATCTCTTAAGAAGTGATGTCTAATTTCAATGTGCTTGGTCCTTGAGTGCATGACAAGATTCTTTGAAATATTTATTGCACTCGTATTGTCACATAGTAAAGGTATCTCCTTAAGATCAACTCCATAATCTTGCATTTGTTGCTTAAGCCATAGACTTTGTGCACAGCAGCTCCCAGCTAATATATATTCAGCCTCAGCAGTTGACAAAGCTACACAAGCTTGTTTCTTGCAATGCCATGAAATGAGTGAGCTTCCAAGGAGATGACAAGTTCCACTTGTGCTTTTTCTATCAAGTTTACATCCTGCAAAATCAGAATCAGAATATCCAATAATATTTATTGGTGTACCCTTAGGATACCACAGCCCAACTTTGGGTGTTGCCTTGAGGTATTTGATGATACTTTTGACTGCTGTAAGATGAGACTCTTTTGGATTTGCTTGATATCTTGCACACAAGAAAACACTTAACATAATATCTGGTCTACTAGCTATCAAATATATTAAAGATCCAATCATTCCTCTATATTTGGATTCATCCACCTGCTTCCCTTTTTCATCTGAATCAAGATATGTTGAGGTTGCCATAGGAGTTGTAGCATCTTTGATTTTCTCCATTTCAAATTTCTTGATGACTTTAAGGCAATACTTTGATTGATTGAGAAAAGTTCCATTCTTCATTTGTTTAACTTGTAGTCCTAGAAAGAATGTTAACTCTCCCATCATAGACATCTCAAATTCTTTTTGTATAGCTGCAGAAAATTCTTTACAAAGTATTTGATTAGTTGAACCAAAGATAATATCATCAACATATATTTGAACCAATAGGATATTATCCTTATGCCTCTTGATAAACAAGGTTTTATCAACATTTCCCCTTACAAAAGATTGATCAAGTAGGAACTTACTCAATCTTTCATACCATGATCTTGGAGCTTGTTTTAGACCATAGAGGGCCTTTTTCAGTTTAAAAACATAATTAGGATGTTTAAAATCAGAAAAGCCTGGAGGTTGTTCAACATATATGTCCTCCTCTATGTAGCCATTTAAAAAGGCATTTTTGACATCCATTTGGTAAAGTTTGAAATTCATTAAGCATGCATATGCAAGTAATAGCCTGATTGCTTCCAATCTTGCAACTAGAGCAAAAGTTTCTTCATAGTCAATGCCTTCCTCTTGGTTGTAACCTTTAGCAACCAATCTAGCTTTGTTTCTTACTATGATTCCACTTTCATCAAGCTTGTTTCTAAAAGCCCATTTTGTACCAATAGGCTTAATTGATGAAGGTCTGGGCACAAGTTTCCAAACTTCATTTCTCTTAAATTGATTCAGTTCATCATGCATGGCATGCATCCAATGTTCATCTTGCAAGGCATGGTTAATATCTTTAGGTTCAATTTGAGATACAAAATCCATGTCACAACATAAGTTTCTAAGAGAAGATCTAGTAGAGACTTCCTTTGTCATTTCACCAATGATATTGTCTAATGAGATATCTCTTGTAGTTCTCCATTCTTTTGGCTTTTGGTAAGAAGTTGATGGAGTTGCTTCAGCACTTGGTTCACTTTTCTCATTGATAGATAAATCTTCAAGTTGAACATTTTTCTCCAATTGACCTGCATCTTCATCACTATCTCTTTCCTCTTTTGAGGGGTTAGATTCATCACAAATTACATGAACAGATTCTTCCATGCACATGGTTCTCTTGTTGAAGACTCTATAAGCTTTACTTTGCAACGAATATCCAAGAAATATGGCTTCATCAGCCTTTGTATCAAACTTTCCTAGTGTTTTTTTCCCATTATTTAAAACAAAACACTTGCAGCCAAAAGTTCTTAAATGAGAAACATTGGGTTTTCTTCCCTTGTATAACTCATAAGGTGTTTTCTTCAAGATGGGTCTTATGAGCAATCTATTTAAAGTGTAACAAACAGTACTTACTGCATCAGCCCAAAAATATTTTGGTAAATTAGTCTCATTTAGAAGTGTTCTTGCACCTTCTTCAAGTGATCTGTTTTTCCTCTCCAAAATACCATTTTGCTGAGGTGTTCTTAGAGCTGAAAAGTTGTGGTTAATTCCATTTTCTTCACATAATTTTTCAAAATGTTCATTTTGGAATTCTCCACCATGGTCACTTCTAATTGAGATTATTTTACACCCTTTCTCATTTTGAATAAGTTTGGCTAATTTTTTGAAAGAATGGAAAGCATCACTCTTGGATTTCAAAAACAGAGTCCAAGTAAATCTAGAGTAGTCATCAACAATAACAAGATCATAGTAATTACCACCTAAACTCATAGTTCTTGAAGGACCAAACAAATCAATATGCAGTAATTCAAGTGGTCTTGAGGTGGAAACAATGTTTTTACTTTAAAAAGAGATTTTGGTTTGTTTCCCCTTTTGACATGCATCACATAATTTGTCCTTCTCAAATTTGAGTTTTGGTAGACCAACAACTAAGTCCTTCTTAATGAGTTTATTCATATGATGCAAATTAATATGGCTAGCTCTCCAATGCCACAGACATGATTCATCTAACTTACTCACCAAGCATGTAGTCTTGTGAAATAATGCATGATCTATGGAAAGCAAATAAATGTTACCTTTTCTTTTGCCAATGTGGATTACTTCTCCACTTTTTCCATCACATATCATGCAGCAATCTTGATTGAAAGAAATTTTAAAACCTTTTATCACAAAACTGACTATGCTTAGTAGATTATGCTTTAACCCTTCAACATAGAGTACATTGCTGATTTTTGTGTTCAAACTGTCACCAATATTTCCTTCACCTATGATCTTGCCTTTGTTGTTGTCTCCATAGGTAACATATCCTCCATCTTTAAGTGTAAAATTTTTAAGCAAGGACTTGTCACCGGTCATATGTCTTGAGCAGCCACTATCAAGATACCATAATGAGGAGCTTGCTCTAAGACATACCTACAAAAGAGACAAATCACTTCATAGAAGAAGGTACCCATTTGAGTTTGGGTCCAAAAGAGTTAGTTGCTTGCTTTTTCTTTTCTACCCAAATACACTCACCATTTGGGACATAAAATCTTCTTGCAAAACATTGATAAGATGTGTGTCCATTCTCCATACAATAGTGACAAACAACAGTTTTATATGTATTTCTAAAGAACCTCTTTTGATTGAATCTTAGTTTCTTCTTCTTCTTCTGTCTTGGAGGTACAAATGTTGTCTTTTGAACATTTTTAAAGCTCTTTTTGTACCCCAATCCAGAAGTGTCACCAAACTGTTTTTGAGCACTCAACATATCATTCAAATCACTTTTTCCTTTGTTGAGTTTTTCCAAGATATCAATCAACTCATTGTTCTTTAAA
Organism: Glycine tomentella; assembly: GCA_007407185.1. Taxonomy (NCBI): domain Eukaryota; kingdom Viridiplantae; phylum Streptophyta; class Magnoliopsida; order Fabales; family Fabaceae; genus Glycine; species Glycine tomentella. The sequence continues at coordinate 39,784 of PYAF01005564.1, forward strand.
ACAAGCTGCATATATTTTTCTTCATGATTAAGTCTATACTCTTCAAAAAAATTTTGCAGCATTTCATATTTGTCAATAGTTGTAGAGGAAGAAGCACAAATACAGCCACTTGATTTGTAGCTTGAAGTAAGTTTTTCATTTTCTTCCTTCAAGTTACAAACTTCAGTTTGTAATTCAAAAATTTTTGCAAGATGATCTTTAATGTTTTTCTTGAGCTTATTGTTAGACTTAGCAAGCTTTTTAGCCTCTTTATCCATCTCTTGAAAAGCAAAAATAGCTTGATCAAGTTCAGATGTTACCTCATCATCTTCATCTAAGAGATCATCATTCTCTTCATTAACTATTGAGGTGAGGCACATGTTGGCTTCTTCTACTTCAGTTGAGGATTCGGAAGTTGAAGATTCATTATCCTCCCAAGCAATGTAAGCTTTTCTTGGCTTTGTTTCCCTATTGCTTTTGCTGTCATTTTGTTGTTTCTTCAAGTAGACTGAACATTCTGATTTTATGTGGCCATGTTTACCACATTCAAAGCATGTGAAATTGTTGTCAATCTTCTTGATGTTGCTAGTGTTGTTGTTGGAATTGTTCTTGTTGTTTCTTGTAAATCTTTTGCCCTTATTCTTCTTTAGGAACTTGCTGAACTTTTTCACAATTAAGTTCATGCTTTCTTCATCTTCTTCATTGCTTGAGTTTTCTTCTTTCTCTACTTTAGGTGCTGCAGCTTTTAGTGCAATTCCTTTGCCTTTTCTTTCTGCATCTTCACCAAAGGTTAGTTGAGATAATTCTAATTCATACTCAAGTAACTTATCGAAGAGCGCAGCCATGGTCATTTTTGAGAGATCTTTAGATTCTTTGATGGCTGTCACTTTTGGTTGCCATGCTCTAGTGAGGCACTTCAAGATTTTGATGTTCAATTCTTCAGTACCAAATGTCTTCCCAAGTCCCAAGAGATGATTCACCATATGTGTGAATCTTGTTTGGAGTTGAGAGATGCTTTCATTTGATTCATCTTGAACATCTCATATTCATGTATTAATGAGTGCTTTCTTGATCTCCTTACTTCTTCAGTCCCTTCATGGGTAATCTCTAGCATTTCCCACATCTCTTTGGCACTTGTACATCTAACTGTCCTAAAGAATTCATCAGAAGAGAGAGCAGAAGTTATCATGTTCTTTGCTTTAAAATCATACTGAACAATCCTCTTTTCATCATCATTCATCTTATCCCACTTCTTGGAAATCATGTTATTATTAACTACTTTGATGGGCACCCTAGGACCCTTTTCTATTGTATTCCATGCTCCTGGATCATTGGATTGAATAAAGATCTTCATCCTATTTTTCCAAAAACTGAAATTATCCCCCTCAAACAAAGGAGGTCTACTTAAGGATGCACCTTCCTTGAAGGTTATTTGTGAAGTATTCATTTTTGAAAGTGATCTTGAGTACCATACAAGACCTAGCTCTTGATGCCAATTGTAAAATATGGGAACACTTCACACTTAACCAAGAGGGGGGTGAATTGGTTAGGTTTGGTAATTCAAAATTTTCTTGAACAAAATCAGAGTTTTTCCCTTTTTGGATCTTTATCACTTTTAGCAACCAAGAACCTGTATTCAATCAAATGGTCAACCCAAGATATGCAATAGCTCAAACTTTGATGATAACTAAAACTTATAGTCTAGAGTAACAAAATATAGTCAATAGAAAGAATATTAACAACACACAAAGATTTATACTGGTTCACTTCAAACACTATGAAGCTACATCCAGTTTTCTTCCACTCAACACTAGAATGGAGTTCCACTATTGTAAATATCAGTTCTTACAAATTATTACAAAGTCTCTCTTTATCAACCCTAGATAAAGTTCAGAAATCTAAAATACTATTAGAATCTTAGAGACAACCCACTTAGAACACTACTCAGTAAATCCCCTAGAGAAACCCTATCTCTAGATTACAAGCAAGAAACCCATTTACAATAGACAAACAAACACAGAATTCAAAACAGAATTACAAATTCAAAGACTAAGGAAAGAAGTCACCTGATGATCCAATGAATAATATGCATATGAATGATTTCTCAGAACATCAGTTTCCTCAAGCTTTGAAAAAGAATTTCTTGCTTCACTAATCACTTAACAACTCATATGAATTTTTTGTGAATGCAAGAACTCAATGAACCAGAAAAACCAGTGAAAGAATGTTTAGAAAGCCTTAGAATGCTCCGAGTACGAATTGATCAAGTTATGAACTAAGCTGAGTGAGGGTTCTATTTATAACAAACTTTTCTAACAGTCAGTAATCGATTACACGCACTCAACAATCAATTATTTTGTTTATGTAATTGATTAAACCAAGCAAGTAATCGATTAAAGCGATCTATAAAAATCTGGGTTCAAATAATGAACAGAATAATCGATTATTTCGATATGTAATCGATTAAAACAGGAAGCTGTAAAACCATAAATTAAACTATGTAACGATTACAGCTTCTGGTAATCGATTAATGCAGGAGGCTTCATAATCATGAAATGGGCAGAGTAATCGATTACATATTCTGGTAATCGATTAAAAGTAGCAAGATGTGTAAGGCATAGGCATATGTTGTACTCGATTACAATATGTAGCAATCGATTAAGACAGAGTGATGATATTTCCTGGTAAACCTATGTAATCGATTACAGCTTAATGGTAATCGATTAAAATGATCAACAAAGCAGTTTATATGTAAGCTAAGGTAGATTAATCGATTAAACCGACATGTAATCGATTACATTGTTCTTGAAGAGTTTTCCAGAAAGCACAAAGAACAATATAATCGATTATTATGAATAAGTAATCAATTAAAACAGTAGAAAATATATTTTTCCAAAAACCTTATGTTTTAACTATTAAACTTAACCATTTTTATCAATGCCTTATTAATTCTAATCATCTAAACCAATTTAATGAATGAATGATGTGAATGCAGTATTCTTGGATCACCAGAAATGCTTTTTCCTTTTACATTTATCCACTTATAATTCTTCAATACTTCAAGGCATGTTGAAAGCTAAAACTCAGCTTTGATCCTTTGTCCATTCTTCAAGTAGTTCCATTGAATCTAACAATGATTGGATCTTTGTTATACTTGACAGCTAGTAGACCTGATATAATGCTAAGTGTTTGCTTGTGTGCAAGATATCAAGCAAATCCAAAAGAGTCTTATCTTACAGCAGTCAAAAGGATTCTCAAATATCTCAAGGCTACACCAAAAGTTGGTCTTTGGTGTCCCAAAAGTGCTTCAATTAATATTATTGGATATTCTGATTCTGACTTTGCAGGTTGCAAGTTAGATAGAAAAAGTACAAGTGGCACTTGTCATCTTCTTGGAAGCTCGTTGATCTCATGGCATTGCAAGAAACAATCTTGTGTTGCTTTGTTAAATGTTGAAGCTGAATATATCTCAGCTAGAAGTTGTTGTGCACAAAGCCTATGGCTGAAGCAACAAATGCAAGATTTTGGAGTTGAACTGAAGGAAATACCTTTGCTATGTGACAACACAAGTGCTATCAACATATCAAAGAATCCAATAATGCATTCAAGGACCAAGCATATTGAGATAAGGCATCATTTCCTCAGAGATCATGTTCAAAAAGGTAATATCAAAATTGATTTCATTGATACTCATAACCAACTAGCTGATATATTTACTAAACCATTGGCTAGAGATAGATTTTATGCACTTAGAAACATGCTAGATATTCTTGATGAATCTAATATATGCTAGCCTGTTTAAAGTGTGCCTTTCCATGTTAAATTTGAACTTACTTGCTGCCTTCATCATTAAAAATGCTAAAAATACATATTAATCTATAAAAAGCTCTGAATTCTGATAAATTTACTGTAATAATCGATTACACTTCATATTAATCGATTAAAATCATTAAAACTCACATTGATTATGCAAATTGAGCTTCAGTAATTGATTACAAAAATCTAGTAATCAATTATTCTTTGTTTTAAAAAACTGAAGCTTCCTGGAGTAATCGATTACGTAACAGGATAATCGATTACCTTGAACAAAATGTGTTTTTCAGTTTAATTGTTTCACTGGAGTAATCGATTATGACCAATTGGTAATTGATTACATATGTGGTTAAGATTTTAAATTCTTCTGGAGTAATCGATTAACAGTCGAGATAATCGATTACATAAGCTCTGATACTTGATTAAATTCCCAAAATTATGATATAATCGATTACATTAACATAAAATCGATTACAAGTCATCTTCAACCTCTGGATGATGGTAAAATAATCGATTACCATATGGGATAATCGATTACCATGTGTAATTTCAGTGTTCTAAATGTGCAAAATAATCGATTAGCACTTAATCGATTATTTAGTCTGTCAGTGCGTTTTCTGACAGTTTTTCTCTGGAAATGTAACTGTCCAACCAAATCTAAATGAAATCCAAGGCCTCTAAAGTGCCTTAACTCCCTCCAACAGCTATATTTTCAAAAATAAGAACGTTAAGAGCATCAATCAAACCTATAAATAAGAGCCTTGCATCATTGAAAAGCCTTGCACCTTAGTCTTTTCTCTTTCTGCTATATTTCTGAGTTTTGTTGTGTGTCTTTGTGTCTAAACTTCTTTGAAAATGTCTAACCCCACACCAAAACATGCTAGATCCTCCAAAAGGAAGGTAGGAGAATCATCATCTAATCCTCCTCCTCCTCCTCCCCCAACTAGGTTAGACCAATGGTTTTCTAATGACTGACAAAATGAACTATCTACAGTTCATTGCCACAAAACCTATGTGCTCATCCAAATATCTTGACCTGGATTGATTTATAAGGGAACGATTTCAATTCCCTGCATATTTAGAAACCCAAGGTCTTAGGAAATTTTTAGAGTTAAAGGGTACATTCTATCCAGAACTGGTAAAGGTATTCTATGCTTGTGCCAAGGGTTCCATGCATGGGACCATGAAATCCAAGGTGAAGGATGTTACTATGGAAATCACCCATGAAGTCTGGGAATCTATTGCTGGGGTGATATGTGAGGGTGCTAGAAAGTTTGATGAGGAACCTGGGGGATACAACAAATTAGATACCTATAGGGAGATGCTTCATGACCCACATATGCAACTTAGGAATAGATTGGGGACTGGAACAATGACCCCTGAGGATAGGTTATTACACTATATAATAACCTATGTGCTAACTCCAAGGGCAACTAATCATGCCCAAGCTACTGATGAAGACCTACAATTGGTGTATGGTCTAAAGAACTTTATTCCCATGAATTGGGTTCTTATATTTGAGGAAATCATGCTTAAGTCTAAGAGACTAGTTAATTATCCCTTTCCCTATCCTGTTCTGGTTTTTAGGTTCATAGATCACTTCAACATTGATGTAACTGATGAAGTTATGGACCACACCAACTCCAATAACAGCCTCATTCAAAGTAAGCATATCACAAATCTTGGAATGATGAAGACACCACAAGGATGGGTGATGGCAGGTCAACAACCAGTGCCTCAACCTCCTGCTGCTACTGGTGTTCAAGAGGAAGCTTCTGAGGATGAAGAAGGGGACCCCAATCAGTCCATGTATACCCAGTTTGAATCTTTGATGCTGCAAAAGATGGATAGGCTTCTTCAAATGCATCATGACTTTAGGGCTGAGACTAGTGTCTCTTTAGATGAAATAAAAGATAGGTTAGATATTATAGAGTTAAAGACTGATGATTCTGCCTCTTTCTAAAAAGGCCTATGTTTATTTAAGTTTGTGTGCTCTGTTTTTATTTGTTACTAATTTCACTTTGTAATGGCTTCCCTATGGATATATAAAACTTCCATTATGTTTCTATTTCAGTTATCCGTTGTGCTCTTTATGTTTTTTACTTTAACAAGCCAAATAGGGGGATAAATGATTGATTTTGGACAAACTCTGCATACTACTCTGCTCATCCCTGTTTTTTGTTCAAAATTTTGCCCAAAATTTGACTTGAATAGATTATGGAATTTAGGGGGAGCTAAGTGTTTAAAATGAATCAATTATACCCAGAATACTTGTAAATGATGATTAAATGGAATCAGATACTTTAACACTTGTTCTTTGTAAAGAAAGTGTAAATTTTAAGGTCTAAAAAGTCAAAGTCTTCCATGGTCAATCTCTTTTAAAAAGCTTCAAGTTCAACAATTGGTCAATCAATAATTTGGCATGTTTAAATCCAAAATGGGGGAGATTGTTGAATACAGGGGGAGCTTCATGAAGTTTGGAAGTCCTTGATACAAGATTAGTTTTGAGCTTTCAACATGCTTGAAGCCTTGGAATTTTATGTAAAAGGAAAGCTATCTGATTGATCCATACATTCACTCATTCATTCATTGATTTAACTAAGTGTTTTTCATGAAAATCAAACAAAGCTTTTAACATTTAACTAAGGTTTTAATTTGATTCAAAGGTTTTTGGAAAAATAGTTTTTGTACTGTTGTAATCGATTATCTTAAAGGTATAATCGATTATTTTGTTCTTAGTTCATTCTGGAAAAGCTTTCAAGAATAATGTAATCGATTACCTATCAGAATAATCAATTATTTGACCTTTGTTTTTATATAAACTGCTTTGTTGAACACTTTAATCGATTACCAATAAGTAGTAATCGATTACATTGCTATACATGATTTTAAGTCTCTCTGGAAGAATCGATTACCAATAGATTTAATCAATTACACGGGCTTAGTTGAAAAAGTTGTCTTCCTGTCTTAATCGATTACCAAATGTTGTAATCGATTACATCGTTCATTCTGTTTTATAAAGCTTCCTGATTTAATCGATTACCAAAGATCGTAATCGATTACATAGTGTATTTTGATATTTTGAAGCTTGTTGTCTTAATCGATTACAAGACAGAATAATCGATTATTGTGCTTATTGCTCATGTCCAGAAACTTGTAGAACACTTTAATCGATTACAAGGTTGTTTTAATCAATTACATGAGCGTTTTAATCAATTACTTTGCGCGTTTAATCGATTACTGACAGTTACAAAAGTTTGTTATAAATAGAACCAAGGGTCAGCTTGTTTTAGAACTTGATCAATTCGTATTCTGAGCATACACAAGCTTTCTAAATACTTCCAAAGTGATTTTCTAAGTTCTATAGGTTCTTGCATCAATTAAAACACTCATGGGTTTTTCAGTGATTCTTTAAAGCAAGAAGTCTCTTTCAAAGGTTAAGGAAGAAGAATGTTTTTAATTTGTTTTTGTCTTTCAACCTGAATTGTTCATTCATATGCATGTCATTCACTGGATCATCTGGTTGTTTCTTTCCTTAGCTCATTGATTGTAATTCTGTTTACATATTTTGTTGAAATTGGCTATTGTAATTGGATTTTTCTAGCTTGGGACTAGAGAAGGGTTCTCTAGCTTAAAGATTATAGTAGTGTTCTTTGAATCTTTCTCCTTAGAAGTCTAATAGGGTTTTATATTTCTAATCTTTATCTAGGGTTGATAAAGGGGAGGTTCTTGTAAAAGCTTGTAAGAATATTTTAGAATAGTGGAACTCTAATTCAGTGTGAATTAGAAGAAACTGGATGTAGCTTCATGTTTTGAAGTGAACCAGTATAAATTGCTTGTGTTCTTATTTCTATATCTCTATTCTCATCTTATTCATTGATCTTTAATATTGTGAATCATATTCATTGTTCAACAAGTTTTATTTGTTCTATTGAATTCTTAAGCTGAGCTATTTGATTGAGTAAAAGGTTTCTTGATTTTTGAAAGTGATAAAGATCCTGAAACTCTGATTTGAATTTAAATTTTAAAATACCAAGGTTCAACCAATTCACCCCCCTCTTGGTTGTTGTGAAGTATTCCTATTATTTTCATCTATATGTGTCAATTTTATTGTAGCCCCTAATTTCTTCATCAAACCTCCTCACTCCTTCAAAGGAGATACCAACCACAACCAACCATACTTCTTCACCAATCATCATGGGAACTCCATTCACTTGGGAACGAAGCACCCCATCCATGATGGCTTTAGCATAGGTGTAAAACACCTTCACTAGTTCTGGGTAAAAGGTACCCTTCAATTCAAGGAATTTTTTCAATCCTTGAGCCTCCAACAGAGCAGTGAATTGAAATCCCTCATTAATGAACCAATTAAGATCAAGGTACTTGGGAGGCATGACTGGTTTGGTGACATTGAACTGCGTGTAGTTCATCCTATCAGATTGATTAGGGAACCACGAATTCAATCTGCTCTAAGCTGGATTGGAAGATTCTCCAGCCTTTCTTTTATTGGTTTTGGTTCTTTTTGAGGTAGACATAGTGTTTGGGTTTGAAGAAGAGAAAGAAACAGAGGATGGATCAGTAACAAAGAGAAGAAAACAAGGTACGAAATAGAGATTATGGGTAGCTTGAGAGAGATAGGATTTCAGATGTGAATTGATACACCTTAGAAAGTTGTATTTATAGAGTTTTTGTGATTCAAATTTGAATTTTAAATACCTGTAATAGCTAATTTCGTCTTTCAAGAGGCTTAAATGTAGCTGACACAAATTTGAATTTGAATTTAAGATAAGATATGTCAGTAACGGTTTTTGAAAATTATGCAATTTTTGCAGAAACGCCATAGATAATTGATTACTTAAGCATGATAATCGATTACTCTAGTGAAAATTTGTTTCAAAAAAAGCTTTATGCAAAAGGTAATCGATTAATTCGATAGCATAATCGATTACTCCATATGTTTTCTGTTTCAAGATGACATACATACAACAAGTAATCGATTAATTTCCTTATGTAATTGATTACTCTAGGTAAGTGTTTATTTTGAAAAACACTGAAAATACAATATAATCGATTAATCCGCAATGTAATCGATTACTCCAGTGGAATTTTATTGTGAAAAAATACTTTAAGTGACAGGTAATCGATTACATAAGCATGGTAATCGATTACTCCAGTGAACTTTTGTCATGAAAAACCTTTTAAACCACAAATAATCGATTAATAAGTGTAGTAATCGATTACAACAGAGAATTATGCAGAATAAACAATGTTTATCAGTAGAATTCGAATTTCATTCATTTATGATGCATGGTCAAATTAGATTGCATATTATGTAGTCAAACAAATCAAAGGCATCCTATCATATATTTGATTCATCAATAATTTCTAGCATGTTCCTAAGATCATAGAATCTATCTCTAGATAATGGTTTAGTAAAAATATCAGCCAATTGATTGTTTGTATCAATATACTCAATGTTGAGATTACCCTTTTGAATATGATCTCTGAGGAAGTGATGCCTGATCTACATGTGTTTTGTCCTTGAGTGCATGACCGGATTCTTTGATAGGTTTATTGCACTTGTGTTGTCAAACAGCAAGGGAATTTCTTTCAACTCCACACCAAAATCTTTGATTTGTTGTTTAAGCCACAAACTTTGTGCACAACAACTTCCAGCTACTATGTATTTTGCTTCTGCTGTTGAGAGAGCAACACATTATTGCTTCTTGCAATGCCACGAAATTAATGAGCTTCCCAATAAGTGGCATGTTCCACTGGTGCTTTTTTCTATCAAGTTTGCATCCTTCAAAATCAGAATCTGAATAGCCAATTAATTTCAATGATACACCTTTTGGATACCAAAGACCAACTTTTACGGTTGATTTGAGGTATTTAATGATTCTCTTGAGAGCAGTGAGATGTTTCTCCTTAGGATTAGATTGATATCTAGCACACAACCACACACTCAACATTATATCTGGTCTACTTGTTGTCAAGTATAGTAGAGATCTATCATTCCTCTATATTTGACTCATCAACCTTCTTGCCCTTTTCATCTGAATCAAGATAGGTTAAGGTAGCCATTGGAGTAGCAACATCTTTGCTTTTGTCCATGTCAAATTTCTTGATCACTTCAAGGAAGTATTTTGATTGGCTGAGAAATGTTCCATTTTTCATTTGCTTCACTTAAAGTCCAAGAAAGAATGTCAATTCTCTCATCATAGACATTTCAAACTCATTATACATAAAGACGGAAAATTCTTTGCACATAGAATGATTAGTTGAACCAAATATTATTACATCAACATATAATTGAACCAACAAGATATCATTGCCATGCTTCTTGATAAACAAGGTTTTGTCTACTTGACCTCTTGTAAAAGTTTGACTAAGCAAGAAGTTTCTCAATCTTTCATACCAAGATCTAGGTGCTTGCTTTAATCCATAAAGAGCTTTTTTAAGTTTAAAAACATGATTTGGATATTTGAAATCAACAAATCCTGGAGGTTGATCAACATAGATTTCCTCCTCAATATATCCATTATGAAAAGCACTTTTAAAATCCATTTGAAATAGTTTAAAATCCATTAAGCATGCATATGCAAGTAGTAACCTAATGGCTTCTAACCTTGCTACTGGAGCATAGGTTTCCTCATAGTCAATGCCTTTCTCTTGGTTGTAACCTTTTGCAATCAATCTAGCTTTGTTTTTGACTATTATACCACTTTCATCAAGTTTGTTCCTAAAAATCCACTTGGTTCCAGTAGGCTTGTTAGAAGAAGATCTAGGAACAAGTTCCCAAACTTCATTTCTCATGAACTGATTAAGTTCATCATGCATGGCAAGCATCCAATGCTCATCAAGTAAAGCTTGGTCAATGTTCTTAGGTTCAATTTGAGAAGCAAAAGCCATGTTACAGCAGAGATTTCTTAGTGAAGATCTAGTATATACTCCCTTAGTGACTTCACCAATTATGTTGTCAAGTGAGAGATCTCTTGTAGTTCTCCAATCCTTTGGCTTTTGAATAGGTGTTAATAGTTTCATTTTTGGAATTGGTTCTTTCTTTTCCTTGTCATTTAATCCATTGAGTTGTATAAACTCTTCTAGAGGACCTGCATCATTTTCACACTTATTTCCTCTTTAAAGGGGTTAGATTCATCACAAATAACATGAATTGATTCTTCCATGCATAAAGTTCTTTTGTTAAAAACTCTATATGCTTTACTTTGTAATGAATATCCAAGGAAGATGGCTTCATCAGCTTTAGCATCAAATTTACCAAGAGATTATTTACCATTATTTAACACAAAACACTTGAAGCCAAATGCTCTTAAGTGAGATATATTTGGTTTTCTACCTTTATATAGTTCATAAGGAGTTTTCTTCAAAATAGGCCTTATTAGCAATCTATTCAAAGTGTAGCAAATTGTACTTACAACATCAGCCCAAAAATGTTTAGTCAAATTTGTCTCATTAATACGAGTTCTAGCACCTTTTTTAAGAAATCTATTTCTCCTCTCCACAACACCATTTTGCTGAGGTGTTCTTGGAGCTGAAAAATTATGGTTGATTCCATTTTCTTCATAAAATTTTTCAAAATGCTCATTTTGAAATTCACCACCATGATTACTTCTTATTGAGATAATTTTGCTTCCCTTTTCATTTTGAACAAGTTTGGCTAATTTTCTAAAAGCAATGAAGGCATCACTCTTGGAACTTCGAGACAAAGTCCATGTGAATCTTGAGTAGTCATCAACAATAACAAGCACATAGAAATTTCCTCCTAAGCTCACAGTTCTAGAAGGACCAAACAAATCCATATGAAGCAATTCAAGGGGTCTTGATGTAGAAACAACATTTTTATTTTGAAAAGAAATCTTGGTTTGTTTCCTCTTTTGACAAGCATCACATAGTTTGTCCTTTTCAAACTTTAGTTTAGGTAAGCCAATAACTAAATATTTTCTAATAAGTTTGTTCATGTGATGCATGTTAATGTGACTAGCTCTCCTATGTCATAGCCATGATTCATCAATTTTACTCACTAGGCAATTTATGTTGTGAAAGAATCCATGCTTATAGAGTAAGTAGATATTACCTTTTCTCTTACCTACATGAATAACCTCACCAGTTTGACCATCACAGATCATACAACAATTGTCATTGAATGAAACTTTGAATCCTTTATCACATAGTTGGCTTATACTTAGGAGATTGTGCTTTAAACCTTCCACATAAAGAACATTTCTGATCTTGGTTTTAAAGTTGTCTCCTATATTTCCTTCTCCAAGTATTTTTTTCCTTTGTTGTTGTCGCCATAAGTGGCAAATCCACCATCTTTTAGAGTCAAATTTGTAACCATGGACATGTCATCTATCATGTGTCTAGAGCACCCGCTGTCAAGATACCATAATGATGATTTTTCTCTTAGATACACTTACAAAATTCAGATTAAGTGAAGAAAGGTACCTAATTGAGATTGGGTCCATAGGGGTTAGCTATTTTCTTTTTCTTTGGAACCCAAATGCATTCTCCATTAGGCACATAGAATCTCTTAGCATTGCACCTAAGAGATGTGTGACTTTTTTTCATGCAATAGTTACAAATAACAACTTTTGATGCTCTTTCAAAATAAGTCATTTGATTATACTTTGTTTTTGAAACAGCTCTTGGATTCTTCTGTTTTTGTGGTACAAACTTGGCTTTTCCAAAAGTTTTTTCTTGATGTTTGTATCCCAAACCAAAAGTATCTCCAGCATATTTTTGAACACTTAGCATTTGATCTAGACTACATTTTCCTTTATAGAGTCTTTTCAATAGATCCACTAAGTAAGAATTTTTAGAAAGCAATAACATGTATTTTTCACCTTGACTCTTTTTGTAATCATCAAACTCTTTTTGTAAAACTTTACATTTGTCTACATTTGATGTTGAGGAGGTTCACACACATCCATTAGCTTTGTAGCTTGAAACAAGTTTTTCATTTTCTTTTTCAAGTTACAAAGTTCAGTTTGCATTTATGCAAGTTTGGTGACATGCCATCTAAGATTACCATTCAGCCTATTGTTGGATTATGCAATCTTTTGAGCTTCTTCATGCATCTCATGGAAAGCATGAACCATTTAATCAAATTCAGGATTTACCTCTGTCTCATCACTTGAGAATTCATCATCTTCACTTATTGTAGAAGTGAGACATACATTAGCTTCTTCATTCTCACTTGATGATTCATAAGTTGTTGAGTCATTGTCTTCCCATGCTATGTAGGCTTTCTTTTCCTTTCCTTCTTTCTTTGCCTTCTTTCACCTAACTTCTTTTTCAAGAATATAGAACATTCAGATTTAATGTGGCCAGGCTTACCACATTCAAAGAAGGTGAAGTTTGTGTTGCTGTTGTTGTTACCACTTCTTTTGTTGAACTTTTTTGTTCTTCATGAACTTGTTGAATCTTTTGACTATTAGATTCAAGTTTTCATCATCTTCATCTTCACTTGAGTCTTTTTTCTTTTTACACAGTAGAGGATGCAGCTTTCAAGGCTATGTTTTTGTGTTTCTTATCTGCATCTTTAGCATGTGTTAGTTGAGACATTTCTAATTCATACTCAAGAAGCTTACCAAATAATGCAGTCATGGACATCTGGGATAGATCTTTTGATTCCTTGATTGTTGTCACTTTTGGTTGCCATGGTCTTGTTAAACACATCAAGATTTTGATGTTTAACTCTTCAGTATTAAATGTCTTCCCAAGACCAAGAAGATGGTTCACAATGTGAGTGAATCTTGTTTGGAGCTGAGATATATTTTATGTGGTGTTCATCTTGAACATTTCATACTCATGAATCAAGGCATGCTTCCTTGATCTTCTTACTTCATCAGTTCCTTAATAAGTGACTTCTAACATCTCTTATATCTCCTTTGTACTTTTACACCTAACAGTTCTAAAGAATTTATCAGAAGACAGTGTAGAAGTAATCATGTTCTTAGCTTTAAAATCATATTGAACAACTTTTTTAAGCATCAGTCATCTCATCCCATTCTTTGGGAATCATATCATTACCAATAGTTTTGATAGGAACCAAAGGACATTTTTCTATTGAATTTCGTGCACCAGGGTCATTTGATTGAATGAAAATTTGCATTCTATTTTTCCAAAAACTGAAATGTTCTCCTTCAAACATTGGAGGACGATTGAGGTAGGCACCCTCCTTGAAGGTAATTTGTGTGGTATTCATTTTCTTTTTAAAGAAAGATAGTGATCTTGAATAACACTCAAGAACCTGCTCTGATACCAATTGAAAAACAATGAGAATACACACAATAACCGAGAAGGGGGGTGAATTGGTTTAAACTTGGCCTTTTTAAAATCTTAGAAAATTAGAGTTAAAAGATCTTTATCACAAATAAACCAAGAATACTTCAATCAATCAAATCACTCAGTCCAAGAAAACAATTACAAAAACACTACTTGTTGAGTAATAAAGAATTCACCAAGAACCAAAAATTAAGATAACTTGAAGAGATTAAAAGAAAGTAATCAACACAAGAACTTATACTGGTTCACCTCTCAACAAGAGAAGCTACATCCAGTTTCTTCTAATCAAAACTAGATTAGAGTTCCAGTATTCACAAATTTCAGTTCTTACAAGCTTTACAACAATCACCCTTTATCAAACCTAGATAAAGAACAGAAATCTAAAACCTATTAGATTCCTAGTGATCAAGACATAGAGAACCCTTCTCCACTATTTCCCTCTAGAGAAACCCACTCTAGAAAAAGCCTCAAGAACCCTTGTAATAGTTACAAACAACCAAAATTCTAAAAAAATGAATTTATAACCAAAGTTAATGGAGAGAGACAACCTGATGATCCAATGAATATGAATGAATATGATTTACCAATCAGAGTTGAAATGAAAACCAAGTTTTAGAACTTCCTCTCCAAAAGCTTCTTTTAAATCTTGCCCAAGAAATCTTTCAATACAACATGAAGATTTGAATATGTGGAACAAGAACTTTAGAACTCATATTATCCTTTCTCACTTTTAGAAAGCTTATGAAAACTTTAAAAATTTCGTAGAGTATTGTGTTGTAAGTTTCAAAAAACTCACCATTATAACAAACTTTTGTAACTGAATGTAATCGATTAAATCACCCAAGTAATCTATTAAATTTTCATTTGTAATGTAGACTAAGGTTCTGATATCGATGACTAAAGGTCTATACCTGGTTCTACTATCTACCTAGGAAAAAATTTGATTTCTTGGTTGTCAAGGAAACAGAAGGTTATTGCTAGGTCTGGCACTGAGGCTGAATATTGCAGTTTGGCCCAAACCTCAGCTGAATTAACATGAATTCAAGCCCTCTTGCAAGAACTTAAGGTTCCTTTCTCTACTCTTGTTCTACTCTATGACTATCAGAGTGCAACTTTTATTGCTCCTAACCCTGTCTTCCACAGTCGCACAAAACACATGGAAATTGATGTTTTCTTTGTCAAGGAGAAGATTCTATCCAAGCAACTTTTGATATACCATGTTCCTACTCTCGATCAGTGGGTTGATTTGCTGACTAAGCCTCTCCCTCTAGCTCAGTTTGAGTTTCTTAAGGGAAAACTTAATGTGAAGGGTTTTCTTCTAAAAAAACCTTCCGTTTAAGTTTGAGGGGGGGTATTAGAGTATAATATGTAAAATGTTAGCTATAACATATAGTTAGTTAGTTAGAGTTGTTAACAGCTTTTGTGCAGCTGTAATAACAAGGTCAACATCTAAATACCCCAACTGTAATATGTTTTGAGTTGAGTTAAGAAATACAAAGCTTCATTTTCTCTTAAAAAAAATTCTCTTAGTTTATCTTAGACGCAGGTATGGGGTCAAGTACTATAGGACCCTATATACCCGTTGTCATCCTTAATGGTATCTAGTTCATAATTTAAATTACAATTTCTATTAAAGCAAAAAAAAAAATTGAACAAGATCTTCGAACTCAAGTTCTCCAAATTCAAGATTTCCATAATCAAATAAAAGTTTAAAACATAACATAAACCTTTCTTTTCTCCAATTTAAGATCTCCACATTCAACTAAATCAAAATAAATTCATAAAAATACTCAAAACCCTTATTATATTCCTTTTCTCTCATGTTCGCATCTAGATAGCCAACGACAACCAGATTTTTGGCTACGACCCCAACATTGTTCATGCTTCCACCATCCACATGTACCTCAATGAAATCGACTAATAAAGAGTATACCTCCATCTTGTGAATCAATTTCCTCAAAAATCAAGGAACTAGATGAAAAACATGGCTCCAGGAAGCTGACGTGGATTCTGACAACCAAAGTTCTCGTTAGAAGCGTAAGTTTGGGGAGGTAGTTTGGGAGATGAACAACCTAGTGATTCAGGACGAAGTAGTAGGTTTGAGGATTTGTTTGTTGACGTGGAGGCGGACGCAAAAGGGTTGTTTCTGTTCAAGCATTATTAAAATTGAAGTGAATCAGTTGGTTGAACAGTGATACCAAAATTGATTATGCTATTTTTTCTCACAAGCACTTCTCATATTGGTTTCCAAGCTTTCTGCATGGAGCATCAGAAAACTAAGAGAAGTAATGTGTTTCCTTAACAAGTACTTGGATAAGTGATTATTTTCAAATAAAATCTTCAAAGTAATCTTGTAGTTTAAGAACCTACTCACAATAACGATAAAGTCTATTAACTTCTGTTTACTTTTCTTCTTAAAGTAGGTGTTGCTTTTTAATAATAATATAGTTTTATAAAAACATTTTGATCAAAGATCAAGATTAAGATTTTCAAAACAAATTTTAAGAGCACAACAAAAATATCCAATGAGAAGTAGTAAGGAAGAAAAACAACACACACTACTAGAAAAACAACATTAAACATCGGTTTTTTGGACATTCAACATTGCTTTTTAACCGATGTTGAAACTGCGATGTTGAAAGTTTGGACATTAACATCAGTTTTTAAAAACTGATGTCTCTTTATAAGAAATAAAAGGAAAAAATGTAAAATTTGATACTTCAACATCGGTTTTTGTTAAAAACCGATGTTAACTTATTTGACAACATTGGTTTTCTACATGACAGAAACATTGGTTTTCTTTCGATTTTTGTTACAAAATGATGTTAACTTATTTGACAACATTGGTTTTCTACATGACAAAAACATTGGTTTTCTTTAGAAAACCGATGTTGTTACATATAGGGACATCGGTTTTTAATGAAAACCGATGTTGCTGTCATGTAACAACATTGAATTTGACTGAAAATCGATATTATAGTGTAAGTTAACATCGGTTTTTAACAAAAATTGATGTAGTTTTTTTAATTTTTTTAATATTTTATCTATTTTTTTTATTTTACCCAAATTCATCCTGCAAACGAAATACCAGACATCCAACCAATTTCAAAATACAATACAATTAAATAATATTCGAATAACATAAAAATTCAATAGTGTCAATGTACATAAAAATGATTTCCTAACCAAGTGTTTATACAATTGTTTAAAAATCCCTTAACCACCTAACATAATATTTCATCTTTGACTTTAAGATAAAATGTAGCCCACTAAACCCTAATAGCCTTCAATCTCTCGGCTTCCAGTGGTCTTTGATCAGTGAAATATTGAATGACATAACAAAACATAATTTAATAAGTATAAATAAAAACAAGTAAAAAAATACAATTAGTTTTGAATTAGACAATTAACATGTCCCAGTTATCCCTGATACCTCCTTGGACTATCATCGACATCCAATGCATGACATAATAGCCACACTCAGTGCTTCTTTTTTGCTTATTACACTAAATTCAATAACATAGTCAAAGTTAAACGGAAATTAGTGTAAATAGTAATAAAAGTTATTTTGAATACATAAACCATTATTTAAATTACTTACTTTAACCGCAATCCATTTAGTAATAGCCTTTTATTTATTTCCCTGTGTATCATGGACTCCTTTCAAAGCATTGCTTAAGAGAAACATGCATGCATATTGTACAATTAACATATTCGTGTGTTAGAAATAAAAACAAAAATGTCTTACAAATTACAACCTACCTGTCAATAATTTCTTTCAGGTAGTTATCAGGCATGTTGTGCACTGAACAGAACCACACGACAACATTGTCCTTAGGACATATAACAACTAGTTGCCAATGTGAACTGCATTGGAGAAAAAGAAATTATTATACTGCATACATTATTTAAATTCATTTGTAGATTTTTACTTACCCATTCAAGTACGCTGCAAGGTAGACATCTTTCTGTGAACTCTGCATCCATTTCTTGATATAGTCCTCGGATTCAAATTGAGATTGACCAGATCTTTGTATCAACTGTGGCTCGATGAATCCATACACATCGGCATGATCCAATTGCAGACATTAGTCATTCATATGCCTATTGTTTGGAATATAACGTCAATTATGCAAGAATATAAAACAATTAGTTATGTAACGGTAACTGTAACATCCCAAAAATTTAAATATGTTAGTTAGAGATTAAAAGAGAAATTACAAAAATGCTTAAAGAAGAATGACCATATTACCCTTTCCCTTGATATGAGAATTACCATATTACCCTTGAAGTAGAAATTACAAAAATGCCCCTTAAGTAAGTGACAAATTACTAAAATGCTCCTAGATATTTTGATTAGATATTTTGAAGTAGAAATTACAAAATTGCCCCTAGAATAAGTGGCAAATTACCAAAATGCCCCTGGATATTTTGATTAGATATTTTGTAGAGACTTGAAGAAATTACAAAAATACCCCTAGGATGATAAATTACCAAATTACCCTTAGTAACAGATAAATATCACAAGAAAACTAGGAGTACCTAGGTTGGCCGAAAATTTGTGATTAGTTAAGTCAAAAGATAAGTCTCTAAATTTTTCTACCCAATATAATAAATGCAAGTAAACAAACCTTACAGTAAAAATGAAAGAAAATTGCATAAATATCTAAAGCTATCATGAGCTATAGTTTCAGACCATGTGATAATATGATGAGGAAAATTATCACATGAGAAACACCTGTGATGGTAGTGTGATACAAGAAGGATATGATAGAAGCTAATGGATTAAAGTGACAAGTTTAGAAGTGCTTAGAATATATTTAGTTATGATTAGTTAATTTAAGAAAATTCTAGTTGTGTAGGATTTTGGACAAAGGCTTAAGATTTTAAATGTATGTCACATACGTAGCTAGTATATGAATTGGAAAACACATGAAGTACACTAGATATAAATTAAAAGAAAAACATTCATGAGGAAGCCACGTTAAAGTGGCTATGTGTGTGCATGATTTAAAGCAAAAACAAAAGAAAATGCAAATTGAAGTATCCGTGTGTGTGTAACTGTAAATGCATTATGTGCACAAAACAAACAAGATCAAGCTCCCTAAAGAAGCTTTCCACATGCACCTTGAACAATTAATGATGGAATCTTTGCTTTTTGACTAGATAAGCATGCATAATGACTTAGTTGCTTTAGAACCAAACTAAGGACTAACTAGACTTCAATCCTAACTAATTTCGTTCCCTTGACTTCTATCCCAACTAAAATTCTCCCTATAAATACTCTTTTGATTTAGAATTCTGCACAAGAAATGATACCTCTCCCTCAAACTCACGGCCATCTCTCTTTCTTTTTCTCTCCACACTTTGCTTCATTCTTATCACTTTTTCCTTGACATCAAAACTGTATCCTCTCACTTCTATTGCCTTCTTCACCTTTCCAAAATATCAAATACTAGAAAAGACTTTCATTCTTTCAAGACCTTGAGGTGCAGCAAAATACTAGGAGGAATTGGAAGCAAACTTGTTTGAGGTAGGTGAAAGTTAGGTTTATTTATCATTTGATTCTTGAGATTATTCGTATGGATGTAAGCTGAATTTTGGACTGTTTTGAAATTTCCATATCTCCCTCTATACTTAACCAAACGAGATGTTTGACCACTCATTTTAAAGCTTAGGATGTCCTCTATGTTTTCTTGAAATATGGGACCAAACTAAGTTATGAATCATTCCCAGAAATTATTGTAGCTCAAGCTGTCCGAAACTGTCCACACCCAAACAGCTTCTGCCATCCGTTTTACAAAATTTATTTCTCTCTCATTTCTTACTCAAATAAGGTGTATGATATATGGAATTAAAGATCTAAATGTCAACTATAACATATATAAATTTCAGCTAAAACTAGAATTTTTACTGCTTGAAATCATGAAAACACTAGGAGATGTTAGTGTAGAATTTTGAGACTGCTGGCAGATTTGAAGTTCTATTTTTAAAATATTATATCTAGAGTTTTATAACTCCAATTGAGGCATGTGATACTTTTTTTTGAAAGCTCAGGAATTCTAGTTTAACATACTAAAAGATGAGAATTTAATGACTGTTATATGAGTATAGATTATAGGAAGAACTGAATCATATGTAGTAAGAAATCTTGTTGTTATGATGTTTTTTTGTTATGATTTTCTTTTGTGATGATGAAATTTTGATGTTTTGTGACATAACTGCATGACATGAGTTATGTAGCTTTGCATGTCTTTGAGCATGTCATGTGTATTAAGAAAGATAAAAAGATAAGACCTGAAGGGTGATATGGTTAAGCCGAGCACAACCCTGATGGTGCCTAAAGGGTGATACGGTTAAGCCGAGCACGACCCTAAGGGAAAGACTAAAGAAAGATAATACCTGAAGGGTGATACAGTTAAGCTGAGCATGACCCTGATGGTACCCAATGGGTGATACGGTTAAGCCGAGCACAACCCTGCGGGAAAGACATATTGACCCAAGGTGTAAAGAATATGAATATCTCACACTTAACCAAGAGGGGGTGAATTGGTTATACCTTGGTATTTTAAAAAAATCTTTAATCAAAATCAGAATTCCTAGGATCTTTATCACTTTTCAAAAACCAATAACTTTATTCAATCAAATATTTCAGCCCCAAGGAATTCAATGAATCAAAACTGATATAATTGATCAAGCAATTTAAACAAGAACACAAAGAATATAAGAGTTACGGAATAGAGAAACAAGACAAGCAGATTTATACTAGTTCACTTCAACACTAGAAGCTACATCCAGTTTTCCTCCAACCAACACTAGGTTAGAGTTCTACTATTATAATTTTTTGTTCTTACAAGCAATTACAAAGTCTCCCTTTATCAACCCTAGATAAAGTACAGAAATCTAAAACCCTATTAGATTCTAAGAGACAAGAACCTGAGAACACTACTCAGTTCTTTCACCAAGAGAACCTCTTCTCTAGTTACAAGTAAGAACCCAATTACAATAGCCAATCCATAAAGAAAATAGAAAACAAAAAATTACAACCAGATTAAGGAGAGAGACAACCTGATGATCCAATGATACAATGCAACATGAATTTATCAGCTTAGGTTGATTGATTACAAATCAAAAAGAACAGTTTTCCTTAATCTTGAAATGGTTTCAAGCTCCAAGAATGACTTTATCACACATGATCAATGCACAATGGAGCAAGAAAGACTTTATCCCTTGGAAAACTCTTAAGAATGCTCACAAGACTGTTTAAGCTCAGAAAATATGAATGGGTAGTGTTTCAGAAAGTCTATTAAGCAGCTGAGTCAAGGTTCTATTTATAACAGCTTTTTGTAACTGCCTGTAATCGATTAAACACGCCTAATAATCGATTAAAATGATCATGTAATCGATTAAATAAACCTTGTAATCAATTAATGTGTTTAACAAAGTTTCTGGGTATGAGCAACGAGCAAAATAATCGATTATTCCATCTTTGTAATCGATTAAGACAGGAACTTGTAAAAAACAAAATGCACTATGTAATTGATTACTATCTTTGGTAATCGATTAAGGCAGGAGCTTGTGGCATTCCAAAATACATTGTGTAATCGATTACGAAATGTGGTAATCAATTATCTAATGTAAACTTACATAATACAGACACAAGGTGTAATCGATTACTAGAAATGGTAATCGATTAAAGCAGGAAGATGGATTTTTCAATTTAAGCATGTGTAATCGATTACTACCTATTGCTAATCGATTTTTCCATAAATTCTTAAAACCATGAGTAGCAATGTAAAGCTTTGTAATCGATTACAATTTATTGGTAATCGATTAAAGTGTTTCAACAAAGCAGTGTATGTGAAAACAAAGGTTAAATAATCGATTATTCTGATAGGTAATAGATGACTTTGTTCTTGAAGGTTTTTCCAGAGTGAACTAAGAACAATTTAATCGATTATATCTTTAATGTAATCGATTACAACAGTATAAAACAATTTTTCCAAAAACCTTTGAGTTAATAAAGAAATCTTGGCAAAGTATAAAAAGCTTTGTTTGATTTTTTTATAAAAACACTTTGTTAAATCAATGAATGAATGATTAAATATGTGAATGCATGGATCAATCATATTGCTTTCCTTTTACATAAGATTCCAAGTCTTCAAGCATGTTGAAAGCACAAAACTCTTCTTATATCAAAGACTTCCAGACTTCATGAAGCTCCCCCTGGAATCAACGCAAGGGTGATACAGTTAAGCTGAGCACAACCCTATGGGACCCCAAAGGGTGATACAGTTGAGCTGAGCATGACCCTGCGGGAGCAACCTAAGTCTAGTAATGAGCTTATTGTCTAGTTTAGGGTATTAAAGAGGAAAATAACAAGGGTAAGTTATGCATTGACATGATTGAAAATGATACTTGCATTAATGATGAAGTATGAGATTATTTTTAAGTGTTTGTGAATAAAATGAATCTACTTCGGGTTATATGTTTATGAAATTAAAAATCAACTATAATTGTTCACATGTTTTCTTAATAAACCGAAGTAGCTGGAATGATGATGATGACACTGTATGATAAGTAAATTTTCAACTACTGGGAATTCTTTGGAATTCTTACTATTTTACTATTTTTCGTGTCATTCTAGACAGGTAAATCGAAAGGAGGAGCTACAGAGTGAGGACAAGTTAGAAGATTTCTTTTAATGTTACGGACTTGTAGTATTTTCCTATATGCTTTGTAATATATTGACATTACTATTATTGTAGGGAATATTATTTACAAGTTATTACTAAGTTGTAATTTATTAAAGAAACCAAAAAGTCTCTACAGGCTCTATATAAGAGTAATTTTCTAAGATTGAGATAAGTTTTTCTCAATCGATTTTGGTTAAAAATTTTACGTTAGAAAAGTTAACATCTTCTAGTTACTTATTATGACCTAGGCATAATATAGTAATTGGAAGGATGTTACAGTAGCCAATTGAAAGTGACATACAGAATCCACAGTTGTATAACGGAGATGTTTAGACATTGGCCACCGTGGAGTATCTCAGAAATATCCTTATGTTTTATGTATAACGGGAAGTTGTCATTATACACCC
The DNA here is from genome assembly GCA_007407185.1 of Glycine tomentella. Classification (NCBI taxonomy): domain Eukaryota; kingdom Viridiplantae; phylum Streptophyta; class Magnoliopsida; order Fabales; family Fabaceae; genus Glycine; species Glycine tomentella. Next base: position 62,987 of record PYAF01005564.1, read on the forward strand.
CGAACAAAGTAGGGTCCCACAACACCTGCATGAGTCTGAGGAAAAGATCTGGGATGGTCAATTCGACCTGGTACAAGGGATCGATAATAGGTTCCGACTTATGTACAGGTTTCGCCGGTCCCTCAGGTCCCTATTTATCCTACACAATTAACAAACATAAGTGAACGACCGTCTTCAGTTTATATGAGACAAATCATTCAAAATGATAATAAACAAGCCAAAAATGAAATACCTTTTTCAAAATAGATTGTACAAGATGTGTCAGCCAAGCAAGGAAAGTGTTAAGGGCATGTCCCACTAACTGAACCTCATTAGTGGGTACAAGGACTCGAGCATCAGCATCTCGAACTTCTTCAACACCCACCTTGACCTGATCATTGGCAAGAGGGACATTGTGCACGGTTGTCAACCCCTCAAAAACTCTTCCAAGGGCAACCAGGCAGGGAAGATTGTCATCGACATACAACCCATGCCTGTCAGATGCACCCGTGTCTGGGTCATTCCCCGAGGGATCGACACAGCTTCCCTTGGTGCTGACACAGGCACCATAAGGACTGACCTCAACCGTCGGAGGTGGCATCATACCCTTAGACTGGACAATATACTACATTTGGGACTGCATTTGGCTGAAGGACATCATCAATTGTTGATTCACTTTCTCAGTGATCAATTGCTCTAACTCTTCCCTGATGTTTTATTTAAGTTGATCAAAGGCCTCACAGTTCATGGACTTAGACTTGCGAGAGGTTGATGCAACTAGTCCAAAGTATTGTTTTACTGTCACACCTGCTCTAACAGCACGGACACGACCTGGGTGCTCTGTCGTCAATGGCAGAAGTCAAGACATCCTGACGTCCACTGGCGACAAAGCTACCATGTGTGGATGACAGTTGTTGCATGAAGACATGGAAATCATGAGACTTTAATCCAACTAGTTTCAGATCCTTGACCTGCACAAGGCTCTTAATATTTGAAGAGTATTCCTGTGGCACTTTCACTCGGCATAGACACTAACAGAAACTAATCTTCTCCTTTCTTGACAAAGTGTGACATGCTGAAGGCAAGTATATTTTCTTACCATCAGACCTAGGATGTAACTGCTCATGTATACCCATCTCAGCAAGATTTTGACGAGTGTTCAAACCATCCTTTGTCTTGCCTTGAATGTTAAGAAGCGTGCTGATGATACTGTTTATAAGTGCCATATTAGTTATTTTTAAGATTATAATGTTGGCACTTATCTTTTGATATTAGTAAATTTTTTTATAAACTTGCCCTAATCCTAGGTGTTTTATATTTTGTACATATATAAATGTATTGTTTACATTTTGGAAGATTAATCCTCTCAATTTTGGAGTTTCGATAGGTATTAAAATGTATCTGTGGCATCCGAAACAACCAAGATAAAATAAAAGTGCAAAAAGGTCGAAGTTATAGATTTCTAGATGTTAAATTCGCCTAGGCTCGCCTGGGCTAATGAAGTTTCTTCAAGGCTAAGCATTAACTCACCTAGGTGAGCAAAACATGAAGAAATCACTCGCCTGGGCGAGTTAAGAACTTCACCATTAAGTAACAATTCACCTAAGCGAGCAAATCATGTGTATTTAACTCGTCTGGGCGAGTTCACTAGAGCAGCTCACCATTTTCTATATAAAGCCATGCAAGGGTGAGGGAGAAAAAGAGCATGAACATGGGGAGAGACACCAGAAACATGGAGAGAGGTGAGAGAAGAGAGAAAATGAGTGGAAACTCTTCAGAAACAGATCGAGGATTACCTCTTTCATCATGTCTTCTGTTGATCTCTTGCTCTACACAATGATCGGTTAGTTTCTCCAACGGATTGGATGTAATTTTGTACCCTTATGTATATCTTTTGATATTTAATATATGTAAGAATCTTTTCTACTCATTCTGGTAATTTCATTACGTTCTTAATGCTTGATTCTACTTGATCACTAGTATAATAACCTAGGCTTGATAGATAAAATAAAGAAAGAAAGAAAAATTTAAATTTATAAAATTTTGTCGCAAAAGCCTTAGTGACGGAATTAGCGACAAATTTAGCGATAGATTTAGCGACGGACGGAGTCTAGCGCCAAGAGCGCCACAGATGCTGGAAATTGGCGCTAGGAGCGCCAGAGTGGCGGCAAGGGCGCCGAATACACTGGATTTTGACGCCATCAACGCCAGAGTGGCGCGATTGGCGCGGCATGTCGGTCAGGATCAGTATAAAAGGTCATTCACGAGTTTTTGAAGGCCAAAACACTATTCATCTTCTTCCCTGACCCAGGCAGCCATTTCTAAGCTATGGAAGCTTCATAACTTCATCACACCTCACCTAAACACCTCCTAATCACCAATAAACATGATTAGAACCTTGTGTGAACCAAATTCCAGCCTGAGATTTGAGAGAAAACCCCATTCCCTGAGGAACCTCGGAGAGCTGAGTTCTGAGGGGAGAAGGAAGCAATTCTTGAATGCCAGAGCTGGGAGAAGGGATTCTCCGGCCTTCTTCAACAGTCTTGAGGTAAGAAACTCAGCTTTCACCGTTTAATTTGTGAAATGGGTAATGGGGTGAATAGTAACCCATTTGTGCTAGGATTGGAATTAGGCTTAGGTTCTTTAGAAAAATATGATCAGGAGGGTGTTCTGAGGAATATAGAACCTTGAAATTGAAGTTCTGATGAAGTTTGGTTTAAAACCTGAGATTGGTATGAGTAGGAAGAGGGTTGAAGTAAATGGAAGGTACTAGGATAGGTATGAACCTAAGTGCCTTTATATGAATTGTTCATGAGGCCAAATAAACGGTGAATATGCATTAATATGTCTGGTTTGGCCATGTTTGATAATTGCTGGTTTATAAACTTATAGAACAGTGAACTGACTAATATAGAGTCTTAGAAAGACTATAAGGCATAGTCAGGCTGAGATAGATCCTGCTTAGGATCTATGAGCTACCTATGAAGTAGTTAGCCTGATAACCCTAAGCTAGACGACTGAGAGGTTATAGAAAGGAATTATGTTTCCTTTCATTTCAACGGTTGAGAACCGTTGTCAGATACCTGGTATAGTGGTTCTGGTATTGACTGTGCTGTGTGAATTGCCAGAGGGCAAGACATGAGGGTGTCAGCAGCATGGACCAACCAGCTGAAGAATGAGGATAAAGCACGGTCTTGCCAGGTAAGATCATGGTTCTTTGAGGTGATTTCCCTGCTTGGATGTCACTATTTATTAACTCATGTACCTTGAGATGAAATAATCACTATGATGGTGTTCGGTGTCTGATAAGATGTTAAGCACTGAGAGCAGTGCTATGTGAATACTTTGGGAAGTATCTCCCCTTAGTTGTATACCACTAGATGGTGGTTATGGTATGTAGTGATTATTGACCCATGGGTTGGGCTAGGATGAACATTATGATAGTGCTTTGCGATTAGTGATAAGTGGCATGGTAATCATTGATGAACACTGTGTTAGTGTTCTGTGCCTGATGTTAAGCTAACACTGTGATAGTGTTACGCGGTGTATTGATGATAATTTTGTATAATATGTCAGGCCCGTTGATATTGTGAGTTGTTGAAATATGTATGTAATGGCATGATGATGATTAATTATAACTGAACCCTGTGAGGGTGTGATGCTTGGTATTGGTTATGATAATGGTATGTGTAGTGATTATATGCGAATTCTCTGGCCAGTAGAATAAGGAACTATGGACCCCTTGGGAATGTGCCCTTAAGTGGATGATCTTCCTTGGGACAATCCATAGGCGTCCATGTAAATCCTGGGAGAATGTGCCCTTCAGTAGATGATCTTTCTCAGGTATTGGGCGGCAAGTCCTGAGGGAATGTGCCTTTAAGTAGATGATCTTCCTTAGGCGTGGATAAGGAGAGTCCTGAGTGAATGTGCCTTTAAGTAGATGATCTCACTTAGGTACTCAGGTAGAAGTCCTGAGGGAATGTGCCCTTCAGTGGATGATCTTCCTCAGGCAATGTGTGTGTGATAGACCTGAGCGAGTGGAGAGCCCTTAAATGGATGATCCTCCTCAGGCAGAGTACTGATAGACATCCTGAGTGAGTGGAGAGCCCTTCCTTAGATGCTCCTCCTCAGGTATTGGATAGGATTTAGTGAAATTCTGGGGAATTGTACCTATCGGATGAGCTTCTTAGGCAAAGACAATAAGTCCTAAGATAAGGTACCTGTCAGATGATCATCCCCGGATGTTGGACAAAGTGAAAGAGAACCTATCCATTGGATAGGTGTCCTCTCAGTAGGTATGAGGTGATACAGAGATGGTGGATATACATGTTATACATGTGAGATGAGGATAATGCTCATGGAGCTTGAGAGAGTCTATTTACTAGACAGACGATCTCTCAGTACATATGATGAGTGCACAGAACTGTTATGCGTGCACGATACATAGTATATGTGATATGGAACGAGAGAACTGAGATGGCTAGTGTTAGGCCAAATAGCTATTATATTATATGTCTGAAAGTGAAACAGAGGGGAGGAAAGACCTCCAAGAACCCCGAGTTTACTGAGATTTTTTTCTCACCCCATGTGGGGCTTCTATTGCAGGAATAGCTGATAGCAGTGGTGATGAATCCCATGGTGGGAGTCCAGGAGAGTCAAGCACTGTATGCTGATAGAGCTAGAGTTTGAGAGCTTTGAGGCTCCCTGTGGTGTATACCATACTGAGCGAGGTAGTTCTGTCTCCTGTCATACCCATCTAGATATCTACCTTGTCTTTTGTTATCTGGATCAATAAGAGCTAGTTGTAAATGGAATTTGATTTATGTTTATGTTGTTGTACCATACATAATGTATCAAGAAATGCGATCCATATATGCTTCCGCAGTCAATTTGCTTTATTAAATAATTTTATGCTATTCGGATATTATTATAATGTTATACACCAGTTGCACACGGGGTGTTACAACTAGTTTCATGAAATTGGATTCTAAGCTTGACTGGAAAGTGCCCTTAGGATTTGAACTGAATGATTTTACTCTTTACGTTACGTTGCTAGGAATAGAGCATAACGTTTTGATTGCAAATAGCATGAGATTATGATTGTAATGTTGGGTTATTTATTTCATATGCGAGGAATCGATATTTGGTAAATATCATTAGGATTCTCGAATGCGAGGGATTGATTCAGGGTGACTTAATGTGTGCATCAGTAATGTTAGAAAATGATTCATGTGTTAATATTAAAAAGGTACTGAGGGTATGAACGATGACACCAATCCTACGATCTCTTAAATTAATTAAATTCGTTTAACTTGTTTTTGTAATTTTTCGTAATTTCTTTAAATTCGTAAATTTTGTTATTTCCGCAAAATCATGAATTTTCGATCATATTATTTGTACATAACTATTGAACTAATTACTTTCATCTAGGAAAACTGAGTAGCTCAAGTCCCTGTGGAGACGATCTCTTATAAATTCTGTAACCTGCGATAACATTGGTACGTTTGCCAAGAGTCCAACAAGTTTCTGGAGCCGTTGCCAAGGACTTGAGTCACTTACTCAGTTCTTTTAGATTTACTTTTTCAATTTAATAGGACTTTTTTCCTTACTTTCGTTATTTATTTTATTTTGATTTTGTATAAATTTTCTTTTGTTATATTTTTTTCGCTAACCTTGGTACTTACATGTTGTTGTATTGTTCTTTTTCTTTTATGAGAGGTAGATTTCCTACAGAAAAAACATTATTTAATCCAAAACTTACCAAGACTGCAAAGGAAGTGAAAATACAATGAACACTCTTCAAATAAACCAAGAGGGGTGAATTGGTTTAAAATAGGTATTTAAAAATTTACTTGAAACAATTTGCGGAATTTGAAATTTGGATTGTATCACTTAAAATCTTTTTCAAACCAGAACTTTTCTTTCAACCAAGATCAACCTTGTTATGCAAGTCATGCCAGAAACTTTGTCTTGTTGATTATATCTTGATTACCCAAACACAAGCAATGAGAGATATACAAAATTAGAATAAGAGACTCAACAATTTATACTGGTTCACCTCACAAACTTGGAGGCTACATCCAGTGTCTTCCAACCAACACTAGGCTAGAGTATTCACTAAATCAAAATATTCTTTACAAGCAATTTACAAGTGATTATCTTTATCAACACTAGATAAAGAATTAGAATTCTAAAACCCTATTAGAAAATAAATCACAAAGACTCTGAGAACCCTACTCATGTCTTTCACCTAGAGAACCCTACTCTAGAAAGCTTGACAGAATCAAATTGATTTATCACAAAAGAATACAAATATCACAAAATGTTAAAAAGAAAGATTCAAGATAAACAAAACTTGTGATCCTTCATGTATGAATGAATGAATATGGATTGAGATTACCCCACATTCCAGGTTGTATGAAATCTAATGCTCAGGAATCAATATCATGAAACCTTCTTTTCTTTAACACATCTTCACAAACAAACTCAGAAATCTTGATCTTCACAAATGTGTTTTCACTTAGAAATCAGTCTATTGAACTCTTAAAAAGCTTGGTGTCTTTTGGGTAAGTCACTCATGTATTGAGAATAATTGGCTCAAATGTATTTATAGAAAATAGATTCACAAAGTTTTATATAAAACTGATTTAACTAACAATAATCGATTATTTCGCTGGTGGAATTGATTAGTTTGCCATATGTAATCGATTAAAGCTACTACATAATCGATTAAATTGTTCCTCAGTTTTCTGGAAAAAGTTTATGAACAGAATAATTGATTATTATGCAATGTAATTTATTAAAGCAGCAAAGCACAATTTTCAAATTAGTCTGTGTAATCGATTACGATTCATGGTAATCGATTAAAGCAGCAATGCATGATTTTCAGAATACACTATGTAATCGATTAAACTAATCTTGTAACCGATTAAAGTATTTTTCATGGCTTTTCCAGATTTAGAACAAAAGCATTTAATCGATTAAAACATTGTGTAATCAATTAAAACAATAAGTTTTCATTGTTTCCAAAAACTTAACCATGAGAACTTAGATTCTGTTGAATTCATTTAACAGCTTTCTAATTTTAATGAAACTATGAATGCATGTTTATGTGAAATCCAAATGCAATGCAATGATCACAAGGCAATGCACTTGAATCAAACTTAAACAAATTACAAATGTCTTCATAATTTATTGGGCATGTAAAAAGCAAAAACATTAAGCTTCTTCTTCATTCTTGCAGCTCCTCCTATATCCAACAATCTCCCCATTTTTAGTTTGAGCATGCCAAATATCAATTTTCCATTTGTTTAACTTTTGATTGCTTTTGAGGGATGAATTATAGGACAATTATACTTGATATCCTGAAATCAAATTAGTCTTTTGCAAGAACAAGTGTTAAGTATACAATGCTTAAAATTTGCTCCCCCTGACTTGTATAATTTCTCATGAAAATACAGAGCAAACAAACAGATCATACATCACAAATTATTTCTCCTCATTTAAACATTTAAACAACCATTTAAACAACTCATTTCTCCCCCTATGATTGTTACAATTATTTCTTCCCCTATTTGGCTTATCAAAGACAAAAATAATGTTCATAGAGAGAATATTAAGAAGAGAAAACAGAACTTATATTAATTGATATTGATGATGCATTACATTGAAATTTGAAATTGCAAAACATTAATCAAAGCATAACATACTCCGAAATAGACAGAACGCATCAAGAACATAAGCAACCTAAACTAGTTTGTCAAAGTCATCATGAACAAGCCTAGCCTCTTTGCTCTCAAGTCTAGATTTCATCTCTTTCATAGAGACAGTAAAGCATCCATCTTCTGAATCATTAGAGATTCAAAGGGGCTGTATGATGGTTGTGCAGGGGCTTCAGCTTCTTCTTCTTTATCTCCTTCTTCTTTAGCATCTGCAAAAGGAACTTGTTGTCAAGCCATCTGCCATCGATAAGGAGTTTTAAGCATCCCAAGCTTGTTAAGATGCTTCTCCTTGATGAGACTGTCACTGGAATTTGTGTTATCAACCACTTCATTAGAGACATCTATCTTGAAGTAATCAATGAATCTAAACATAAGAACAACATATGGAAATGGATAGTTAACCAATCTTTTGGCTTTCAGCATGGTTTCCTCAATGATGAGGATCCAATTCATCTGAATGGAATTCTTCATGCCATACACAAGTTGTATGTCATCATTTATGGCTTGGGCATGATTTGTGGACCTAGGTGTCAAGATATAGGTGATTATGTAATGAAGAAGTCTATCTTCATAAGTCACAGTGTTAAGCCTTAGCCTCAGCCTCATTTGAGGGTCAAGAAGCATCCCTCTATAGGTTTCAACTCTATTATAACCCTCAGCCTCCTCCTTAAATTTCCTTTCACCTTCAAAGGAAAAACCAGCAACTTCTTGCCAGACCTCAGGAGTGATTTCCATGGCCACTCCATTAACTTGAGATAGGATAGTCCCATCCATAGAAGCTTTAGCACAAGTGTAAAACACCTTCACTAATTCAGGGTAAAAAATACCTTTCATCTCAACAAATTTCTTCAATCCCTGTGCTTCAATCATAGCAAGGAATTTAAAACCTTCTCATGCAAGGTCAAGGTATTTGGGAGGGCAAATGAGTTTAGTGACATTAAACTGTAGGTAGTTTATTTTATCACGCTCATTTAGAAACCAATAATCTAACCTATTCACAGCAACATTAGAATATTCAGCACTCTTTCTCTTAGAGGTTTTTGATCTCTTAAGAGTAGACATGGTGAATACAGAGTAAGAATTCAAATAGCAGAGTATCTAGACTCAGAAGAAGAGAAATAGAAAAGCACAACTAGGCTTAAGAGAGAAGAAGAGAATGGTGTGATTCCTTTCTTCAACAAAGCTGTATTTATAGAAGATTTTGGGCTCCAAAGTTTGAAATTTAAAAATGTAACTGTCATTTCAAATTAACCCACTAACATAAAAGTTCATAAGTTTCAAATTTTGAATTTGGTGGCAATTGGGCAGTTACAATTTCCAAGAAATCTTGCAGATTTTGCAGTAACTCCATGAATAATCGATTACGAGCTTATGTAATCGATTAATTCGTAAGCAAAATTGGTTTTTGCAAAGGGCTGTAATCGATTAACACCAGGTGTAATCGATTAAACCAGTGAGTGATTTAAATTAGGAAGATGAAGTGTAATCGATTACACTATGTAGTAATCGATTATTCCAGTGAAATGTAATGTTTTAAAATATTCTTAAGCTTGCGTAATCGATTAATTCTATGACATAATCGATTATTCTAGTGAACGTTAATTTTAGAAATGATTTTGAATGAAGAATAATCGATTATTTCGTCTCTATAATCGATTACATTAGCATAAAATTCATTCTAAAAAGCTTTTAAAGTTCATTTAATCGATTATTCCAAGTCTTAATTGATTATTACAGTCAATTTATCAGTATCAACAGTAATTATGCAGCATATTTCGAATTTGCAATGAATGGCCAATAAATGATGAAATTTCATATAGATGAGCATATAAACAGCATGCTAGAACACACTAGATTCATCAAGAATTCCTAGCATGTTTCTAAGTGTAAAGAATCTATCTCTATCCAAAGGTTTTGTGAAAATATCAGTTAATTGATTGTTAGTGTCAACAAACTCAATTTTGATGTTACCCTTTTGGATATGATCTCTGATAAAGTGATGTCTTATCTCAATGTGCTTGGTCCTAGAGTGCATAATAGGATTTTTGGATATGTTGATGGCACTGGTATTATCATACATCAAGGGTATCTCCTGTATCTCAACACCAAAGTCTTGAAGTTGTTGCTTCAACCAAAGGCATTGTGCACAACAGCTTCCAGCAGAAATGTATTCAGCTTCAGCAATAGATAAGGCAACACATGATTGCTTCTTGCGGTGCCAAGAAATCAAAGAGCTTCCCGACAAGTGGCATGTACCACTGGTACTTTTCCTATCCAATTTGCACCCTATAAAGTCAGAATCAAAATATGCAATCAAGCTGATAGATGTACCTTTTGGATACCACAGTCCTACTCTTGGTGTAGACTTGAGATATTTTAGGATTCTTTTGACTACCGTTAGATGAGATTCTTTGAGATTTTCTTGATATCTAGCACACAAGCATACACTTAACATAATGTCAGGTCTACTTGCAGTTAAATATAGCAAAGAACCAATTATTCCCCTGTATTTGGACTCATCAACACTTTTTCCTTTGTCATCTGAATCAAGATAGGTAGATGTTGCCATTGGTGTTGCAACATCCTTGCAATTTTCCATTTCAAACTTCTTGATCATTTCCAGACAATACTTGGTTTGGCTAAGGAAAGTTCCATTCTTCAATTGCTTGACTTGTAATCCTAGAAATAATGTAAGCTCCCCCATCATTGGCATCTCAAATTCACTTTGCATTGAGATAAAACATTCTCTGCACATTGATTGATTAGTTGAACCAAATATAATGTCATCCAAATAAATTTAAACCAGCAAGATATCATTTTCTCTTTTCTTGATGAACAAAGTTTTGTCAACTTTTCCTCTTATGAAAGATTGTGCAAGCAGAAATTTACACAACCTCTCATACCAAGACCTTGGTGCTTGTTTCAAACCATGTAAAGCTTTTCTTAATTTGAAAACATGGTTAGGAGGCTAGTCTACATATATTTCTTCCTCAATGTAACCATTCAAAAATGCACTTTTTAACATCCATTTGAAACAATTTACAGTTCATCAAACAAGCATATGCAAGTAACAACCTAATGGCTTCTAATCTAGCAACTGGAGCATAAGTTTCATCATAATCTATGTCTTCCTCTTGGTTGTATCCTTTAGCAACCAATCTAGCCTTGTTCCTTATTATGATGCCACTTTCATCTAGCTTGTTTCGAAAAACCCATTTTGTGCCAATAGGAATATGAGTAGATGGTCTAGAACTAACTCTCAAACTTGGTTTCTTTTGAATAGATTCAATTCATCATGCATAGCTATCACCCAATGTTCATCCAGCAGAGCTTGATCAACACTTTTTGGTTCAATCTGTGATACAAAATCCATGGTACAACAAAGATTTCTTAAAGAGGATCTAGTAGAAACTCCCTTGGATACTTCCCCAATTATGTTGTCGAGGGAAAGATCTTTAGTAGTTCTCCAATCCTTATTCTTTGTAAAGGAGTTTACTATTCTAGTTTATCATTTAGTTCAACTTTTTCTTTTTCATTCAAATCATTAAGTTGCAGAAATTCTTCAATTTGTCCTGCATCAACATCATACTCCAAATCCTCCTTGGAAGGGTTAGTCTCATCACATATAACATGGACAGATTCCTCAACACACAATGTTCTTTTATTAAAGATCCTATAAGCTTTACTTTGCAAAGAGTAACTAAGAAAAATTGCTTCATCGGCTTTAGAATCAAATTTGCCAAGAGAATCTTTATCATTATTTAACACAAAACACTTGCAGCCAAATGCTCTAAAATGAGATATGTTTGGTTTCCTTCCTTTGTATAGTTCATAAGGGGTTTTTTTCAAAATGGGCCTTATGAGAATCCTATTCAAAGTATAACAAACCATACTTACAGCATCTGCCCAAAAGTGCTTAGGCAAGTTTGTTTCATTTAGAAGTGTTCTTGCACCTTCCTCAAGTGATCTGTTTTTCCTCTCCACAACACCATTTTGTTGGGATATTCTTGGAGCTGAAAAATTGTGATTAATTCCAAATTCTTCACAAAACTTTTCAAAATGATCATTTTGGAATTCTCCATCATAATCGCTTCTAATTGAAACAATATTGCAAGCTTTTTCATTTTGAATTATCTTGACCAATTTTCTAAATGCTGTGAATGCATCACCCTTGGATCTTATGAATAAAGTCCATCTATATCTTAAATAATCATCTACAATAACAAGCCCATAGAAATTACCCCCCAAGCTCATGGTTCTAGAAGGACCAAATAAATCCATATGAAGCAACTCAAAAGGTCTAGAAGTAGAAACAACATTTTTACTTTGAAAAGAATTCTTTGTTTGTTTACCTCTATGACAAGCTTCACATATTTTATCCTTCTCAAACTTAAGCTTAGGCAATCCTATAACTAAGTCTTTTTTTACAAGCTTGTTCATATGATGCATGTTTACATGACTAGCTCTTTTATGCCATAACCAAGTTTTATCAATTTTACTTATTAGGCAGCTAGTGTTGTGTATGAATGCATGATCAATGGATAAAACATAAATGTTACCCTTTCTTTTACCAACATGGATAACTTCACCATTTTGACTGTCACAAATCAAACAGTAATTGTTGTTGAAGAAAACTTTGAACCCTTTGTCACATAGTTGGCTTATGCTTAGGAGATTATGTTTCAAGCCTCAACATACAAAACATTTCTGATCATAGTCTTAAGGTTGTCTCCTATGTTTCCTTCTCCAATTATCTTCCCTTTGTTATTATCGTCGTAAGTGACAAATCCTCCATCTTTTAGTATGACATTTGTAAGCATGGATATGTCACCTATCATGTGCCTAGAGCAGCCACTATCAAGTTATCATAGTGAAGATTTTGCTCTTAGACATGCCTGCAAAGTTCAGATTAATTGACAAAGAAAGGTACCCAATATGAGTTGGGTCCATAGGGGTTAGTTGAAATTCTTTTTCTCTTAGGCACCCAAATGCTTTCACTATTAGGCACATAGTATCTCCTAGCGTAGCATCTAATAGATGTATGACCTTTCTTCATGCAATAATTGTAATTTATGATGATAATAACAAAGGGATGATACTTCAAATGGATTTATCACAATAGAATACAAATTGATTTATCACCTAACAAGAATAGATGTATGACCATTTGACCCAAATCACAAAGACTCTGAGAACCCTACTTAGATCTTTCACCTAGAGAACCTTACTCTAGAAAGCTTGACAGAATCAAATTGATTTATCATAAAAGAATACAAATATCACAAAATCTTAAAAAAAAAGGTTCAAGATAAACAAAATTAACCTGTGATCCTTCATGTATGAATGAATGAATATGGATTGAGATTATCACACATTCTAGGTTGTATGAAAACTAATGCTCAGAATCAATATCTTGAAAACTTCTTTTCTTTAACACATCTTCACAACCAAACTCAGAAATCTTGATCTTCACAAGATGTGTTTTTCACTCAGAAATCAGTCTCTTAAACTCTTAGAAAGCTTAGTGTCTTTTGGGTAAGTCACTCATGTATTGAGAATAATTCGCTCAAATGTATTTATAGAAAATAGACTCACAAAGCTTTATATAAAACTGATTTAACTAACAATAATCGATTATTTCACTGGTGTTCTCAATTATTTTGCCATATGTAATCAATTAAAGCTACTAAATAATCGATTAAATTGTTCCTCAGTTTTCTGGAAAAAGTTTATAAACAGAATAATCGATTATTACGCAATGTAATCGATTAAAGTAACAAAGCACAGTTTTCAAATTAGCCTATGTAATTGATTATGATTCATGGTAATCGATTAAAGTAGCAATGCATGATTTTCTAATAAGCTTGTGTCATCGATTACGATTCAGGGTAATTGATTAAAGCAGCAATGCGTATTTTCATAATACACTATGTAATCGATTAAACTAATTTTGTAATTGATTAAAGTGTTCTTCATGATTTTTCCAGATTTAGAACAAAAGCATTTAATCGATTAAAACACTGTGTAATCGATTAAAACAATAAGTTTTCATTATTTCCAAAAACTTAACCATGAGAACTCAGATTCTTTTGAATTCATTTAACAGCTTTCTAATTTTAATGAAACTATGAATGCATGTTTATGTGAAATGCAAATGCAATGCAATAATCACAAGGCAATGCACTTGAATCAAACTTAAACAAATTACAAATGCCTTCATAATTGATTGGGCATGTAAAAAGCAAAAACATTAAGCTTCTTCTTCATTCTTGCAGCTCCTCCTATATCCAACAGTAAGAACACAGAAAAAGAAACAAATAACCAATAAGCCACCGAGTGAATCTTCTTCTATTTTACTGTCACCTTTACCAGAAAAATTGACATTATGGCTGATAAACTGGGAGAAGAAAATAGACCACCAAGGAGGACTGTAACGCCTCAACTTACGATCTTGTTATTATTGATTTTTAATGAAAATTCTTTTCAACTTACTTAAGAGCACCCAATTGAATATAATAAAATTTTGCCAATAACTGATACTCCAAGAAAATTTCATCACTGATTAATATTTATAAAACTTAAGTAACATATAATAAGAGCACAAACTGGCACTGGTTTTATTACATAATACAAATAACTAGGACATTCTATAACAAAAGAATATATCTTCAAACAACATATCTTTAAACAAAATCTTCTTCTTGTAGACAGTTAGGCAGTCTCTCTCTTCGTTGTTCATCTGCTCGTCCGAATAAAATCGAGATCATAGAAGGTGTCAACCACAGACACAAAACATAGGGAAAGTTTATGATAAACATAATTTAAGCAACAGGTTATATTTAGTGTGCAGTTATTTATAACAATGTCCTCTAATTTCAGTTGTAATTTTATATGATGCATGATTCTCCCAAACTCTCAACATCATGAACATGTGGTACCAATTGTCAAGATAACCTCATCCCAGTGGTATAAAACTTCTCCGATTGTCGCAACCTATCCGGCCACGACGGGGACGGCGACGAAAAAAGAAAATAAAGATTTTCCCAAAAGAAAGGGAAAACTAGAGAGGAGTCGCCACCAACGTTTATTTAAGGAAAACGTCGGAAAAACCAAAAGATAAGTCATGGTCTACTATTTTAGAGAAAAAAGGATTCGGGAGTCGTTTACGCATGGGGAAGGTGTTAGCACCCCACGCGTCCGTCACGAAGACGGCAGCCTTTAATCGAGTGTGTGACAAATAAAGTGACTTTTTAAATTATTTATCTTTCCTTAAGAACATGAATATGCTTATTTTATTTTTGTTTATTTAGAAAAGACAATCAGATTTTTATT
>PYAF01005564.1:84094-112577 GCA_007407185.1 Glycine tomentella
TAGTTCTGTATACCCTCTGTGAGGGCAGTTATTATTTTGTATCACACGCTGAGGTGTGAGTACTGATGTATGTATTTGTACAGAACTAGATATGATACGTATATGAGGAGAGTTCTCCTGAGTTCTTATGTTGTATATTTGATAAATCTGCCTAACTCTGTTAGTATCTGTCTTTATGGTATATGCGTTATGAGAAACTCGATCAGCAGGGATTTGCTATATGTGTTTTGTGTGTGACTTTTATGAGATTGATGTTATTTCATACATAATGTATCAAGAAAAGCGATTCTGTGCTTCCGCTATGTTTTATAAACTATGTTTTAAACGTTAAACTGATATTATGAATGATAACACGTCGGAGGCCTACGGGGTGTTACAAGCTTGTTCTAGAATAGTGTTCTCTGGGGAAGAATAGAGTAGTGTTCTCTTGTTCTTGATCTTTAGGAGTCTAATAGGGTTTTAGATTTCTATTTTTTATCTAGGGTTGATAAAGAAAGATTGTTGTAAAGCTTGTAAGAACAGGATTTTATAATAGTAGAACTCTAATCTAGTGTTGATTAGAAGAAATTGGAAGTAGCTTCTCTTGAGAAGTGGACCAGTATAAATTGTTTGTGTTGATTTTCTTATTTCTATCTCTTCAAGTAATCTTGTTCATTTATCCTTGGTGGTATTATCATTACTCAACAAGTTCTATTTTGAGCTATTGGTTTCTTGTGCTGAGTAACTTGATTGATTAAAAGCATTCTTGATTTAAAAGTGATTAAGATCCATTAACTCTGATTTCATAAATAATTTTAAAAGACCAAGTTTAAACCAATTCACCCCCCTCTTGGTTATTGTAGGTATTCCTATTGTTTTCAGCTATTTACCTTAGAGCTTTCCCATTTTCTTTGACAGGTAAAGCAAAGACTTGGTTTCAATCCCAACCAAACAAAAGTCTCTGCACTAGGGAAGAATTGGAAGAAAAATTCATTGCTAGATTCTTTCCTCCATCTGGATTTATTAGTGCAAAATCAGCAATTGCTACTTTTTCCCAAGGGTTTGATGAACCTCTCTGTGAGACATGGGATAGATTCAAATCATTACTGCGGAGGTGCCCAAACCATAACTTTGATGATGTTGCACAACTACATATTTTATATATTGGTTTGAGACCTCAGACAAAGATGATTCTTAATGCCTCAGCTGAAGGAAGCAATTATAACCATTGACTCCATAATAGCCAGTGATTACCAGTCTCACCATGATAGATCTCCGATTCAAAGAAAATGTATAATAGAGCTAGATACTCAAAATGAAATTCTAGCTCAAAATAAACTCTTGACTCAATAAATAGAGGCCTCAACAAAATAGATAGGCCAACTTCCTCAACAATTTCAGAAACATGGATCACAGAAAACGCACCAAGTTCAACAAGTTCTTAGATGTGATTTATGTGGCGGTGACCATCAGAATGGCCACTGTTCAGCACCTGGTGAATGCCAACAAGAAGAGGAGGCTCATTATTTGCAGAATCAGATAGACCTCAACAGAACTTCCAAGGAAATTACCAAGGCTACAGAAGTGGTCCAGGTTCAAATCAGCCTTATGGCTGGAGGCAATAAAATAATAATGCATATTATGGTCCCACTAACTCTTCTTTTGCAGGTCCCTCTAACAACTCTTATGCAGGTTCTTCAAATAGGGGTCCACCACAACAATAACAACAAGCTCAACATGATAAAATGTCAAAAATGGAATATACTCTAACTCAATTTATGTAGATGTCCATTACAAATCAAAACAACACTAATGTTGCCATCAAAAATCTTGAAAATCAAGTTGGACAGCTTGCAAAACAACTGTCTGAGCGAAGAAGTGGACCTTTTTCAGCAAACACATAGGTTAACCCAAAGGAACCAAGGGATTGTTCTAGAGTGGATGTCTTGGATGAAGTAAATTCTAACTCCAAGAGGTTGATTCAAAGAAAAGATTGTTCAGAGAAAACATTGACTGAAGCATTTGAGGAGATAAGTGAATGTGAAAAAAATGAGAGTTCAGATTGTCTCCAACAACTAGATGATTTCAAGGAGATTCCTTACCAACAATCTCTCTTTGAAGAATTGTCAAAGGAAAAGAAAAATAAGAATCAATAATGGAGGTAAACGCAGTACCTACACATTTTAAAAATATTTTTCTTGCAGGTGATTCAAAGAAACCAGTTACCAGTAATTCAAGTCTTTTTGAAAAAGAAAAGAAACTAGTGAAAATTTTGAAGGAAAACATAGAAGCCATTGGCTTACCATTTGTTCAGTTGCTGGAAGCCTGAGCCATAACAAAGGCGTCCAACTAAAAAGACGTTAAAGAAGCACTCTTGGGAAGCAACCTAATGTTTCTAAGCTTTGTTTTAATTTGTGTTATTTGCATTTTATGTCTTATGTTTTTTAAATTATATCTCTGAACTTTACTTTTGAATTTTATGTCTTATTTTTTTTTAACATATCATCCGTTTTGTTAGAGCTACCATTGCATGGCCTAGGGACAGGCCTATTTTTTAGGAGGAGGCAGAGCAGATGATGAGTAGGACATGGCAGATCCTGTTGATTATTTCAATGGAGAAGACTGAGCTCTTCAACCATGATCTTAAAAAAAAAATTGATTTTGTCTTTATGTTTCTTTGCTGCTTTATTTATGTTAAAATTCAGCACTTTGTTTCCTTATTTAATATGTTGGATTTTTGCTTAGATAGTTATGCGCGTTTATGATTCTTTTTGGTTATGCACACTTTGATTGTGTATACAGAGGTTTCTCTCTTCTTTTCTTTTTTTTGAAAGTACACATTTTTGATTAAATTTTTTGTGTCATTAACATAGTTGTAGAATATGTATAAATCTTTTTGGAACTTAAAAGATAATTTTTTATGAAAACATAACTTGTTTTGGAAAGAATCAACAGATAGTGTTTTTGAAAATTGCTTTTAAAATTGGATCAGAACACAACAAATTATTTTTTGGAAACTTTGAGAATGAAAAACAATGAATGGTTTTCCAATTACCAAAAGAAGGTAGATCTTTTTACATGGACTTAATAAAGAACAACTTTTGACACACTGATTTGATTTGAACATGAAACAGGCCTTAAGCTTAAGTGATTGTGTGTACCAACAGAATTTATATTGAGTGTCCTCACTGATATGTTCTATAGTTGATTTTGCATAAATTTCTAATTGTCATGACATGATGCATGGATATGATTTAGGCCTTCTTTCTTATTGAACATTTTAAAGCCACTGGCCAAAAAGCTATCCCAATATACAATAATTTACCATTTGCTAGCCCTTTTGAGCCAAAACACTTATGATTTTGTTGGAACAATAACCTAGGTTAAGAATTTCCTACCTTACCTTAGGTTAGGAGAGCAAAAAGGATTTTTGTTGGAAATTTCTATCATTTGGATGGCTAAAGTGACGAAAAATACTTTGTTTTAGATGTGGCTAAAAGTTATAGAAAAGAAAAGAAAGACAAAAGAAAGAAAAAGAAAAAGGAACAAATTCCTTGTGAAAAAAAATAAATATGTTCTAAATTGTACAAAGTGTGTAAGTTGGGTGATTGGGAGGTTGGTATAAGAAACGTTGATAACTTGGTAGAAAAAGAAAAAAATGAGAAGTAATGATAGTTTGTTTTATCTTTGTTTACTCTCCTATTCTTAGGGTAACTTTGAATATCCAAAAAAACCAAGATTTCCTTCAAAAGCCAGTCCCAACCCTAAAAAAGTCCTAAAGATCCATGATAATTATGTACTTTGATTTGATGGGAAATGAACTGCAAAATTGATCTATGACATAACAGGGTTGGAATTAAGAAGAAACACTTACCTTTGGGAGAATTAAAAACCTTTGAGAGGTTTTCCTCTATTTGGATCAATCAAGTGTTTTCTTTGATGTTATTTAGAAATGAAATGTAAACTGATCTTAATCTCATTTGGTTTGGTGAATTCCATCTTTTGTGTTTTCAATTCTCATAGTTGATTATTTGAAAATGTTGTTCTGATCACTTTGAAAGTTGATTCTGAAAGATTGGGCTTTGAAGCCCGAAGGCATGTGAGAAGAAAAACAAAATTTTTTCAAAGCGAAAACACACATACCATTCAAGAATCATTCTTTAGGACATAGATGTTACCTTGTTTATATTCGAAATTGATGATCAAGAATAGGCTTGAAGATACAAGCCATCTAATGTTGATCCACACCACTTCTTGTCAAGACTCAAGAACACTTCTTGAATGCCACCAACAAACACCAAAGGAGGCAAGCTAGGCGTACCAATGGAGAGGAAGAAGGTTAGATTTTAAAGTATTTTACTTATCTAAGAGACTCACCAATAGATGATATTGGTGGCTGAATTTTCAGTCAAAACTCACACAAAGGAGCACGTGAAAAGGAGAAAGATAGATGGGGTTTTTCTCAAAAACCATTATATTTAGAACTATGATCACAAGAGTATATTTATAGAAGAGTTTTAGGTCAGATTTTTAACCATAAAATTCTGATCATTAAGCATCTCACACGTGAAGAAAAGATAGAGTTTTTGTATTTCAAAAATTGCCAACAACCTCCTATCTTATCTTCTTAAGACCAAGTCAATTACTTGGAATTTATTTTGCCAAATAATAATCAAATATCCAGCCGTATGATAAGCCTCTAATCAAGCCTCAAACTTCTTCCTAAAATCTAGGATATGATCATGATAAGATGCTAGTTGAATTCAAATTCAAATCTAGCTCTTATCTTCTCCTTTTGATATGAAACTATCTACTATAGTTAATTCATATTTAAATTCAAATATTTAAATTCAAAATTTAAATTATCAAATTTATATATTAGATAATTAATTAACTATTTAAATTAATTAATAATTTCTTGGACTATCCAAGCCCATTAACTCCATTCATGCGCCCCTTTCTCTTTAAGATAAGTTTCTAAACTCTTTCTTGAGCCAACAACCATTATTAGGCCCAAAACTTTTAATGCTATAATGTCATGACAATAAAGTTTAGTGTGTGACCTATTAGGCTCAACATAGCTACTGACATAAATGAGTTTGGGCCCAACAAGGCCTCTACCCATTTAATGACAACACAGAGCACTAGCAATGCTTTGTTGCCCAGAACTAGTTAGGTAAATGACAAGATCATCCTATTAAATCTATTTGGTTTCCGTATGTATTTCCTTTCATCTCGGTTACCTTCCTATAAAACCTAGGGTAAGGAAACGTATCAGCCCTTGCGGTCTAGGGTAAGCTTTAATACGAAATAGGGAGTCTCTAATTTTACTAACTCTAAAGGCAAATCATCTCATGATTTCTTTTACTATGCATAACAAGAGACTTCTCTAATGAGAGGACATATTTTAGTTATTTTTAAGATTATAATGCTTGCCTTATCTTTTGATATTAGTAAATTCTCTTATAAACTTGCCCTAATCCTAGATGTTTTATATTTTGTACATATATAAATGTATTGTTTACATTTTGGAAGATTAATCCACTCAATTTCGGTATTTGGATAGGTATTAAAATGTATTTGTGGCATCCGAAACAACCAAGACAAGATAAAAGGGCAAAAATATCAAAATTAGAAATTTCTGGATATTAAATTCACCTAGGCTCACCTGGGCTAATGAAGTTTCTTTAAGGCTAAGCACTAACTCCCCTGGGCTAGCAAAACATGAAGAAATCACTCAATTGGGCGAGTTAAGAACTTCACCATTAAGTAACAATTCACCTAGGCGAGCAAATCATGTGTATTTAACTTGTTTCTGTAATTTTTCGTAATTTCTTTAAATTCGTAAATTTTGTTATTTCCGCAAAATTATGAAATTTTGATCATATTTGTTGTACATAACTATTGAACTGATTACTTTCATCTGGGAGAACTGAGTAGCTCAAGTCCCTATGGAGACGATCTCTTATAAATTCTGTAACCTGCGACGACATTGGTACGCTTGTCAAGAGTCCAACAACTATCACACACATTTTTCTCCACATGTATAACATCGATACAATGTCTAACATCTAGATCATACCAATATGGAAGATCAAATAATATCGACCTCTTCTTCCATATGCAAGTATTACCTTTCAGCTTCTTTTGGGTCTTTACAAATACAGTATGGATGTCCTCAACCCGCTCAAGAACCTGCTTACCGGTTAACAGAGTCAGTGTAGTTTCATGCTCTTGACTTCCATAAAATGCTTTTTTCAATCGCCGATAAGGGTGATAAGGTTTCAGAAAATGTCGATGGCGGGTATAAATTGTTTTTCTTCCATGTTTAAGTTGTACGTAGCTCGTGTCTTGCGCACAGATAAGGCATGCACGATGGCCCCTAACATTGTATCCACTCAAATTCCCTATACTAGAAAATCATTAATGGTACAAAATAGCATTGCACGCAACTTGAATATCTCCTTTCGATACCCATCAAACACGGCAACCCCCTCGTCCCACAAGTTTGTCAAGTCTTCAATCAAGGGACTAAAATAAACATCAATGTCATTTTCTGGCTGTCTTGGGCCCAATATCATCATAGACAACATCATGTATTTTTACTTCATGCACAACCAAGGAGGCAAGTTGTAAATGACTAGCAAAATAGGCCACGAACTGTGCTGAGCACTTAAACTGCAAGTGCAAGCCTAAGATTTCTTGGCTCTTCGTCGAATTCTAGATACAAACAGTCAATCTTCTTCCACTGGGAGAATTCTTCATTATAGATTCAGCGAATATACCTAAAAAAATGCATCTATTCTTTAATCATCTAGGAAAAATATATCTACAGATACTTAAATAGATACTCATACAAATGAATCATGTGCCAGGAACAGATTTGAACTGGTGACACGAGGATTTTCAGTTCTCTACTCTACCAACTGAGCTATCCCGACCATTCTTGACGCATAAGACTCATTTTTATTTTATGAGATTACTGAAGTATATGTCAATGAATCTATATCAACTAAGTAAAAAAAAAAAAAGACGAAAAATAAAAGTTTGTAAGTTAGTTTCAGTAGTAGGAATTTTTTTGTATTGTTTTGCTAATCACGCATATGAGAATTCCTTGCTCAAAAATAAAATATTCATGGGACTGCGACGTGTTTTTGGCGTAGTTTATGGAGAATTGCCGCACCAGGGCGTGGCAAGAGGTGGGGAGTAGGTCCGGTTCCGGGTCGAATTTGGCAACAGTGGCGACAACGGTGACGGCAGTTTCGTCGGGAGGGATTCATTCGAGCGACGGGATGGTGAGGATGGTGGGAGTGTCGGGGATACTGAGGAAGGAGCAGGAAATGTGGGAGAGTACTGATAGGAGCTTGCAGGAGGCTTTTCAAGATTTGAATGCTCTCATGGTATGCTACTGTGTTTGCAGAAATGTTTTCTATTCTTTGTGTAGTTGGCTCATTCACAAAGGTGTTAGTAAGTAATCACAATATTGTAAGAAAACAAATGGTTAATATTTTTACACATTTAAGATTTGTTATACATGTGAATTATAGACTGCTGATTTTCTTATCAACGATTGTTTAATTTACCCTTTACATTGAGTTCGTCACTTTAGATGAGTTGGATCCATTTTGAGATTAGTGTATACACAAAAAGGTTTACAATGAATGTTCTTATGGTATCGTAATGTGTTTGCAAAAATGTTTTTCTGGTAGTGTGAATGCAACAGCTACTCCCATTTGATATTGGGGAGTATTTTTCTGAAGGATTTGGCTCCTTGAGTAAGGGTAAAGTTGTTGATGAGAATGCAAATGACTAATATTTCAACACATTTATAATTTGCTATATATGTGCATGTAATATTAGCGGTTGATTTTTCATCAGCGGTTGAGATGTGTGATTTGTTATACATGTTCAGTTCACGTAACATCAACTATTGATATTCTCTATAATGACAACTGAGGTTTACTTTACCCTTTAAAGCGAGTTCCTCGCTTAAGAGGAGCTGGCTTCATTATAGAAGGTGCATGTATCCGAAAAACAAGTGACTGATAGACATAATTATGGATGATGTCAATCATTTTGTGTTTAAATATTGTAAATGGTGCGTTTATTTATGTCTACTTTGATTGTGTAAAAGTGTAATTTTTTCCTTGTTGGAGCAAATGCGGGTTGTTTTTAATTTTAGCAATGGCATTTGGGATGAATGACTTTCGTGAACAGTGTTATGAATGGCTTTAAAACTCATCAGGAGATAATTATAGGTGATGCAATTATTTCAATAAAGTAAACTATTTGTTTATTTGTGTCTATTCTGATTAATTGTGAAAATATTATTGGAAATTGGATAGATAATGTTTTGGTTATTGGATCCAACGAGGGTTGTTATTATTTTAGCAGTGGTATTTGGGAGGAATGACTTTCGTGATAAGTGTCACTAATGATTTTTTAATTCATCAGGGGATAATGGATGTACGAGTGGGGAGATAATTGTCAAGAAAACTGTTCCATATGGATTATCTGCTTTGAGCTTTCGGGGGAAGGGGATAATATAGATGGATTGGATCTAATTGAATTTTTTTTCTTGGAAAGATGTAGTTGGTTTGTAGTTGAGGGAGCTGTAACCTATAATTATGGCTTGATAGGATTTGTTCAGGATTCACAAGTGCACCATTTTTCAAATCTTTTGCTTATCATGACTTGCTTTGGCTATGAGCTGTGAGAAAATTTGGGTTGTTGTTGGCTGTGATGCTTGTATATATAAGCTGCATTTTTATCATACTGGAAAAGATATCTCTGCAACCTAATCATGCAGATTTATGAAATTGTACTTTATCTGTCCTTGGCAGTGTTGAATCATGTATATATGGAATAATTTGTGGAAAATGTGTTTCCTTTTCTTTTTAGACTTATTAAATAAAAAAGGAAACATCACTCGGTTTGATTGATGAGGGACCACTAAGGCAAATAATCGATGATCCAATAAATTTCATAATTTTTATGCTAATTTTATAGGTGAACTTGTGCACTGAACTCCTGAACTCTATCTTTATGCTGTTCAAATAGTCATTAACTCATAGTTTGTCCTACTTGATTGTGACACGTATAGTTAGATCATAAAGTATTTTTGTACCGAAATTCTTTAGCTGGTTTTGTTTTTAGCTTAGTTTGTATAAAGATAAAGGTGCTTAAGTTTTGAGTTAATGTTGGATTTGCAGAGAAAATGAGGCTAAAACTTTTGTCTGGCTCAAATTCTCAAACCAATGCAACTGATGATGAGGAGATGGGTTCAAAGGAATTGATGCAACATTGGTTATTGAGTGTCGGTATTATATCCCCTGTTACCAAAGAGTCTGCGGGTGCTTTGTATCATCAACAACTTTCTCGTCAGGTTGTCTTATCACTCATCTTCAATCATGCATTACTATCTTAGTAATCGAAAGATCATGCAAATTGAAAGACATGTTTTAAGAAAGATACTAATTATTATTATTATTATTGGTCTTTTTCCTTAAAATTTAAAAGATTGATTTGATCTACTTGAGATTGGATAATTGTGTGTCTAATACAATCACACGGGGAATGTATTTATATTAAACTCTATAGAAATCACTATGCAATGTGCATGATGTGGGACTATTCTATTATATACACTACAGTATTCTAACACTCTCCCTCAAGCTGGTGCGTATATATTGTGAGCAACAGCTTGTTACATATATATTCAACCCGAGGACCCCTAAGAGCTTTGGTGAAGATATCTGCGAGTTGATCGTTGGAGTTGACAAATGCCGTTTGAATTTCCCCTGACTAAATCTTTTCTTGAATGAAGTGACAATCGATTTCTATATATTTAGTCCTCTCATGAAAAATAGGATTAGACGATATATGTAGAGCGGATTGATTGTCACAAATAAGAGTCATAGGCTGTCGCTGTGCACAAAGATGAAGATCCTTAATCAACTGCTTTAACCAGATGAGCTCGCAAGTGGCGGCACCCATTGCACAATACTCAGCCTCTGCACTAGATCGAGCTACAACAGTTTGTTTCTTACTCTTCCAAGAGATTAGGTTCCCACCAAAGAAGACACAATAACCTGAAGTAGAGCGTCTGTCTGAGGGCGACCCTGCCGAATCAGCATCACAATAACCATAAATCTCTGTGTCCTTGATCCGAATATAGTAAACCTTTCCCTAGTGCTCGTTTGATATACCAGAGGATCCGAATAGCTGCATCCCAATGAGAGCCGCACTAACAGTAAACGAGATGTTTGGCCTAGTCACATTGAGGTAATTTAGCTTTCTAATTAACCTTCGATAACTACCAGGATCAGATAACAGCTCCCCTTGTCCAGACAATAATTTGATATTAGGATCCATGGGTGTATCAATTGGTTTACACCCCAACATACCAGTCTCCTCTAAGATGTCTAAGACATATTTCCTTTGACAGATATAAATGTCCTGTCTAGACAGTGCCACTTCAATACCCAAGAAGTAACAAAGCTTACCAAGATCCTTTGTCTGAAATTGACTAAACAAGTACTGCTTCAATTGGTCAATCCCAGGTTGATCACTACCAGTGATAATGATGTCATCAACATAGACCGAAAGATAGATGCACTTATTAGGATATGTGCGCCTATGGAAGACTGAATGATCCACTTCACTATGAACCAACCCGAAAGCCTGAACAGCAGAACTGAAAGGACTAAACCATGCTCGAGGAGACTACTTGAGACCATACAAGGACTTACGAAGCTTACACACCAACCCAAACTCCCCCTGAGCAACAAAGCCAGGCGATTGCTCCATGTAAATCTCTTCCTATAAGTCACCATGGAGAAAAACATTCTTAATATCAAGTTGAAGGAGTGGCCAGTGATGAATAGCAGCAAGGGCAAGAAACAGGCGAACAATGGCCATTTTAGCGACAGGAGAGAAGGTGTCACTATAATCTAGGCCGAAAATCTGAGTAAAACCTTTGGCAACCAAGCGAGCCTTGAGACGGTCAACATGGCCATCAGGACCAACCTTGACAGTAAATACGCAGCGACAACCAACCAAATATTTGTCGGGAGGAGCAGGAACAAGCTCCCACGTACCATTAGAATGAAGTGCACCCATTTCATCTAGCATAGCCTGGCGCCAACCTGGATGAGCAAGAGCCTCACCTGTAGTCTTGGGAATAGAAATAGAAGAAAGACTCAAAACAAAGGTATAATGTGGAAAAGAAATTCGATCATAACCTGAAATGGCAAATAAAGGATGAGGATTACGAATAGAACAAATACCTTTGCGTGGAGCAATAACAGTAGTGACCGAGGCAGGATCCAGAGGAGGCGAGGCGAGTGGCAAAGGCCGTGAGTCACGTGGTGGAGAGTTAAAAGGGGTGCAACATCCATAGCTGGTCGGGGATGACGCTGATAAACT
Organism: Glycine tomentella; assembly: GCA_007407185.1. Classification (NCBI taxonomy): domain Eukaryota; kingdom Viridiplantae; phylum Streptophyta; class Magnoliopsida; order Fabales; family Fabaceae; genus Glycine; species Glycine tomentella. Next base: position 95,501 of record PYAF01005564.1, read on the forward strand.
TGTAGGGTCCAAGCAGGAGCCGGAGAACATGGACAGGAGAAGGTTCGTCAACTGGATTGCCATCTGCAACTGCAAAAGAAGCATCAAGAAAAGGCAAAGGAAGAATGTGAGAAACCTGTGACATCGAAGGAGGAGTGAAATAGAAAGGTTGCTGATCCTGAAATGTAACATCAGCAGACACAATAAAACGGCGAATATCAGTAGAGTAACAACGATAACCCTTCTGAAAACGGGGGTAGCCAAGGAAGACACACTTGAAAGCCTTAGACGTTAATTTATCTCTGCCAAGAGTAAGGTCATGAACAAAACAAGTACTCCCAAAAACATGCAAAGGCAGAGGATACAAAGGACTATCAGGGAACAAAAGATTATAAGCAATTGCATTATCAAGAACGGAAGAGGGCATACGACTGATGTAGAAGCAAGATGTAATAACCGCATCAGCCCAAAAACGAAGAGGAACATGCATATGCAAAATAAGAGTATGAGCTGTTTCAATTAAATGACGATTTTTACGCTCGACAACTCCATTTTGTTGTGGAGTATGCGAACAGGTAGTCTGGTGTATAGTTCCTTGTTTGGCCAAAAACTTAGAAAAAGTGTGAGAGACATATTCCTTAGCATTATCACTACGCAAAATACGAATAGAAGTATGAAAATGAGTGAGGATTTCAGCACAAAACTTTTGATAAATGGAGAATAAATCAAAACCATTTTTAATTAAATAAACCCAAGTACAACGGAAAAAATCATCAATAAAAGTAACAAAATACTAAAAACGAAGAACAGACATTGTTCGACTCAGATCCCAAATATCAGAATGGACAAGAGCAACAGGAGCATCAGCTCGTTTATTGACTCGATTCGCAAAGGAGGAGCGATTGTGCTTTCCCTGCTGACAGGACTGACAATCTAAGGACTGGAGACTAGAAAGGAAAGGAACCATGCGCTAAAGCTTAGAGAGACTCAGATGACCTATGCGACTATGGAGTAGCTCTGGTGACAATGTGAGAGAACAAGCAACAGGAGATCGAGACTCAACAAACTAATAGAGACCCCGTGACTCATATCCCATGCCAATCGTCCTCCCCGTACCTGGATCTTGCACAGACACAAACTTATTAGTGAAAGTAACAAGGCATGAAAGGGAACTAATTAGTTGGCTAACAGATATTAGATTAAAAGGGATGCCAGGGATAAAATAAATAGAAGTCAAGGTAAAGGAAGAATTGAGGTGTTCTTGGCCAACACCACGAACCATGGCCTTGGTGCCATTAGCAAGAGTAATAAAGGGTAAGTTAGGAGAAAGAGTAAGAGAAGAGAAAAGATCTCTATTACCACACAAGTGATTAGTGGCCCCATAGTCAATAATCCAAGGTCCAAGTGAAGATTGTGAAAGACAAACAACATGATTATCAAAATCCAAGGTTGGGCCAGTACGAGGAGTTGGGGATGAAGAATGCACCTTCCAAAAGAGAGCTTGGGGAGCCTCATAATCAGTAGTAGAAAGAGTAACCTGACCAAAAGAAGCCGATGCTGGTGGAGTGTCAACCTGAGCAAGATTAGCAGGGGATGATGGTTGGAGATGAGGATACTTGGTGTAACAACGTTCTTCAGGATGGTCAAGGATCTTACAATAGTTACACTGAGGCCGTTGTCGATGACCCCCTTGACCACGGCCATAGTCGCAACCATGCTCATTGCCAGAGGAGGAATCAGGAGCACGAGAAACTAAAACAACAAAAGCATGAGAGATACCTGAATCAACAGAAGAAACGATCTTACCCCCACGAATAAGAAGACGCTGGAAGTTTGAGACAAGCTAGGCTTGTCAGTGTTGGTCAAAATATTCTCCTGAACACCATCTAATTCATGAGGAAGAGTGGCAAGAGTAACAACCATAAAGAAACGCTCCACCTGCGATCTATATTCAGTAGGATCCGTAGGATAAGGAAACATGGTGAGGAAGTCCTGCAACAAAGACTTAATTCTATCAACTCGCATCTCCATATGAGGGAAGGAGGATATGTGAAGATCAATAATCTGAGACACAATATCAAAAAAATGTTGAATGTCGTTCGTGTACAGGCTCTTGTCCTCCGTCCATACCTCATAACAAGTCCTATAGGTCATAAAAATGCAACTGAGCGAGGGATCAATAGACTGCCACACATAAGTGAGAAGTTGAGCATCAATCTTCTTCCGTCGGGCTTGCCGAGCAGCAGGAACAGACCCCAAATCCGTGGTGAGATGATCCTCATGTCCATGACTGGTAAACCAAATGACAACGGAGGTTGACCATGAGGTGCAGGTCGCAGAACTAGTCAACTTGGAAGTCGTGATAAATGGAGTAGGAGCAGAAAGACCACCAAATAAGCCTTTGGGTACCATAGTAGAGGAATCACCCATGGTAACAAAAATACATAAATCTGAAACAATACAACAGCAGAACACCCAGAAACCAAAGAGGAACCAAATACAAGCAGAAAAGCATGCAAACCAGGAAAAGAACACACAAACCAAGGGTGAACAGAAGCCAAAACGAAGACCCACTACTTGCTCTCTAAACTTTGCTTCTTCAGAATCCTCCTATAAAATAAAATAAAAATAAGAATTATCATATATGTTTGGCATGGAAGCAAATAGTTAAAAATCGAAACAAACAATAAGAGTAAAGAGTGGTAATAAAGTTAAAAATTGAAAATTTTCCTAATTAATTCATATTAGAAGACTGATTTGATGAGTATCAAATTGCTGTATATAGCTCCCAGTCTAAGCTCTCTTCTTCTTCAGTCTCAACTAATGACCAACTAACCAACCCTCCCCTTATTTATTAATCTCTATGCATGTCATATTCATAGTCATATTCAGTCGCATCTATGTTATTCTACTATTGATTGCGCTAGCACATTGATGTACTACTATAACACATATTGAAACAAATTCAGTAACTAATTAATAAGAGCAAAAACTTAAGATATGAATGTTGCGATATAGAAATATTGAAAGAAGTTAGTGCTTTCAAACATGAACAATTAGTGCTATTAATTCATATGTGTTCTGTCCAAAAACAAAATGACACTTAAAGAAGATTGTTATTTCAGATTAGTGTGTCACAATAGTAATGTCCAATGAGTCTTTGACGGAGAAGAAAATGAGAAAACTGCAAATAAATAAAGCCAGGAAAGAAAAAGATGAGACAAGGATTTTGCTAGCCAGAATCATAAGAGGAAACACTCCCAGTCCATCACAATCCAAAAAGAAACTGTTTTATTCTTTAGTCTTCCACATTTTACTAATAGTGAAAAACAAAGTTAATATTTAAATAAACTGCAACATTTACATTCAGCTAAGTAGGAAGTAACTGCTGTACAAAATGACATTTACAGGTCTATAATTCTAGTTCTTATTGTTACAATAAAGTTATAGACAACCTCTTGTATTATGTTAAGTGTCCTTCAAATAAAAGCTCTTACAATGACAATTTACCCGATTCATAATAACCTATAAGCAACCTAATTTCTGGTTAACTGCTTCTATTACCGTGTATGTGTGGGCCTAACAAAGTGGTCCACCCCTTGGCACAAATCTTTTTTTGTGTACAAACCAAAAAGCATGAAAAGTTGCAAAAGTGGTCACAAGAATTGGGGCGGGTGTCTCTTTTGAAAACATAGAAAAAAAAAACCAGTAAGAAACCCACTTTCCTATTTAACAGCCTAACCGTCCCACTCACTGCTAGAACTCTCTCAACTCTCACTATGCACTTCACTTCTGCTCTTTATCTTCTCTGAAGACTAATAAAGCCTTCACCACCAAATCAAGAGAGTTCCAAACACCAAAACAACAAGAGCAGATTATGCAGTGGGGTGGAAATTCTTCTTCTTCTTCTTCTTCTTCTTCTTCTTCTTCTTCTTCTCCTTCTTCTTCTTCTTCTTCTTCTTCTTCTTCTTCTTCTTCTTCTTCTTCTTCTTCTTCTTCTTCTTCTTTCATATCTCATGTATCTCCTTTTTCATGGATTTCCAAGTTCAAGCAGATGATAATCAACTCAGAGCCAAAACCTGGCACACTGAAGCAGAATTCAACTCCATCTGATTATACTTCACCTTATTATGCTAATATAAATAGAGGTAGGTTTTATGGAGGGGATGGTGATGAGGCTTTCTGGAGACTCTCATTTGGAGAAGAGGGTGGTAACGAGCATAGGAAAAGTGAAGATATTCTGAAACCAGTAAAGTACAATTTTGTGCTGAACATGCCAATTCCATCCTCAAGTTTCCCCACTGGACTGAATAATAGGCAAGGTAGTAGAAAAGAAGGCACTTAGAAGATGAAGCTGAAGGACACTACTGGACTGAGAGAAGAAACAAAATTGTTGAATGAAGCATCAAAGAGTGTAAAGGAACTTGAATCCTTAAGAGTTTTACAAGAGTAGCTCTTGAAATTGGAGAAGGCAGAAGATGAAGTTGAGTTTGCATCAAGTCCATTCTTAGGAAATGATGTGCAGCAATTTGAGTCACCAAGAACAATTCGCACACAAGAAAGCATTTTTTTTTTGTAGATTCAAAGAGTTCTGGCCTTGGAAGTCTCGGAGAATCTCGTGTGTGTAGTCCTCAATTAAGTTCTGAGTGGCATAGTTTGAAACAAACTGAGGGGTTGAAATTGAAACCAAAGGGTAACCAACAAAGGAAATCTCTTCATGTGAGCAGAGAAAACCAGAGGAGGAAACCAAAGCACAACTCTAAGGTTAGAGTACCTGCTAAATTTTAAACATTACAGATTGTTATTTCCTCCATTACTTTCTCATTTCTATGGAGTATGACATGATAAAGTTTTGACTTTTAGGTTTATTATAGTAGCAGAACTACCTCAGGCACTGGAGGAGTGATTGCACCAGTAGAAATAGGAAGTACAATACTGCCAAGTTTGAACATAACAAATGAACTGCGTTTGTTAACTTGTTTCAAGATATGATCACATTGTGACAATTAATCAGGTGACTCATATTTGGTGTTATATCCTCTTAGGAATGTCACATGCACCTTGATTAGTGTTTTAAATTAATTATGGAAAAAAGTGTCTTTAACCGAAAGTGCATAAGAACTCCTCATAACAAGTCAATATTTATGGTAGAAATTTCCAATTTTAAGTCCTAATCTCGAAACTATCAATATATTCATTTTACCATTGCATCCATAACGCCTATGAAGCACGTACACGGCAAAATACAAGGAGAATCATGTCCGACTCTCTCCGACACGGTGACACGCGCCGACACGCTCCGACACGGTGTCGGACACGCGGTCAACAACTCCGACACGTTGACCGCTTCCGACACACGACTTTGACCGAGTCCGACACAGTCAAGGGGCATTGCTGGGAAAAAAACAATTTTTTTTACCTGAGATATAATCTTGACTTCACTCGACCTTCATTCTGCACTATTTCTTCCTTCTCGTTTCTCTTCTCGCTGCAGACGCTTCTTCACGCCGTTTGCTTCCCTCTTTGCTCCGCCGTCAGCCGTCGTCGCGTCTTGTCGTGGGTCGATCGCGTCTCATCGCGCCGACACGGTGACTCGGTGCTTCACAGCTTGCCTTCTATCTCTCGATTTGCCTTTTCTCTCTCTCGGTGACTTACAGCTTCTCTCTCTCGATTTGCCTTCTCTCTCTCGGTGTGTTACGGACATCACTCATTAGGTAAGTAAAAGTGTTTAATTTATTTGCTTCACTGTTATTTTATTTTAGGTTTTTTCTTTTTAGTTTTTTTTTAAAAAAAAAATATTAATCTGATCCTCTTTCACATTTACTTATTTGAAATACTGAAAGTGAAAGGTATCAATATTATACTAGGGAATATTTTTTGTAAAGAATAAGCAAATTTTTTTTATGCCTAGGACAGTGATATTTGAATACCACACTGGATATGTGACTAATTTGATTTATTTAGTATTATAGTAAAGCACTAAAGCCAATTTAGTCTTTAAAAAAACCATTAATTGATACAAAGAGAAAAAACGTGAATTGTTTAAAAAAGTATAATATGGTCATAATGCATAATATTTTTAAGTAATCATAGATTGTGCACCTATGCTTTTTTTAACATTGGTAAGTAATATGGTCATAAATCGATCCTCACTGCACATGTATCTTTAAACAGGGTATGTATGTTTTTTTTATTTGATTTATAGTTTTAAGTAATCATAGATTCATATCAATTGTCACCTGATTCCATTGATGTATCTGCTTTCTTGAAGTTGCTACTGTTTTCTCTTAATGATAATATGAATTGTTTAGTTCTTATCTTCTCCATTAATGGGTATTATTAGTTTACTTTAATTTATTTTGTTAAATTATTGAATATTAAATGAAATATATACTATATAAATTAAAAATATTATTTAATATTAAAATATGTCCCAACGTGTCGAAATTCATAATTTTTTAAGATTGACGTGTCAGAAAGTCTAGTCGTATCGTGTCGCGTGTCGCATGTCGGTGCTACATAGCATAACGCATGGTACAATAATTCCTAGTTTGTCATAAAAATATCTCATCAAAAATTCCTAGTGTATGTAGTGTAAAACATAACCAAAAATAGATAATAAAGCCATGATTGGGATAGGATGCAGCAAAAAAGAAGGAAAATACTTAACATATACCTATGTTCTCCTCTCTTTTTTTATCATATCATTTGTCATTACTCACATTATTTTTTCTCTCTATCTCTCGTTCCAATTATGTTTATCATTACTCAAATAACAAAGTGTGCATTGTACGCATGACTAACAGGTTTTTGAGTCTATTGCTAAAGCGTGCTGCATCATTCCAGGGATAAAAGGGAAGTTGGCAAGTAAAGGTTTGGAATTGTGCACCTTACAAAAGTTCCCTGGCCATCATTCATTCTTATTCCTTCACGTGTCCCCCAAAACTACACAAGGAATCCGAGCCACATCCCTCCTGCGTAACCCTCAACCATCAACATATTCTCCTTTATCCTAAATTCTTATTCAACTACCACCCCAACAACCTTAATTCCCTCCATTTCCATTTGGAACAATGGAATCTCGTGCCTCCAATTCCAATTCTTCATACCATTACCATTAAAATTCAGAAGCATTGTCTATATTAAAAATTTATAGCATAATTCATTAAAGAGAAAGTACAGAAGACGCACAGGATATGATATCAGCACAGCACGATCTTTATAACCCCTTTTTATTTAAAACTTTCAGATTCTAAGAACTTCATTATTCTTTCCCCAGAAGGGGCTGATACCTGCAAACAAATTATCAATTATATAGAAATATACTCCCGAGTAACCAAATTGTGCACAACTCAAAATATTACTGAATGCCACAAAACAAAATATTTGGAACATACGTGAACAATTAGTGCTTTCAAACAAAGTAATATAATTATTAGAAATTCTTGATAACAAAACACATTTGGGCAAGTTGTTGTTAACAAGTGGCTTCAATACCAAAAGAATGGGAGTTGATAAACAACAAAATTGGTCCAAGGTCCTAAGACACATCTCCCATTTTCTAAAGGTGTTAAAAAAAGAATTTCATAAAGAAATAACTACAAATTCAGTACACACCTGAATTTTGGCTTCCCACCATTCATCAGTAGCAACAATGGTTTTCTTCTCTCCATCCCAGCTAATACCAGTGTCCTTCCCAATAAGCTTAGCCCATAATTGCCATTCATTTTTTAAAGAATCCCACCTATTTCTGAATTGTTTATATTCATATGTCAAATTTGTTACCTTATTGAATTTTTTTGTAATATTTGCCCAACCAAGCATAGTGAAGTGGTTGTGAAGTTTATTTCTAGCATTCACCTCTTCTATGTACAATTTCAGCAGAATCTCAATATTTTTATCACACCATTTTGCTTTCTTTCTTTTCACAGGAACTTGATTTAGAGACATTTCACAAGCTTAAGAAATAGAAACAATGATAAACATTCAAGAATATTTAGAGAACACTTCGCAATCTCTACAAGAATATGTTCAAGGGATCAAAATTCATAATAATTAATGAGACAAACAAAAGCATAACTGTAATCCTTAAAAATTTAACGAGAATAAAAAGAAATTAATGAAGAAATCGTTAACCTGTGGTGTTAACAAACGAAGAAAAAGAGATGAAGAATGATTATATGAAGAGAAGTCGAAAAACAGAAGAGAGATTGAGGAACAGAGGAGTAAGGAATATGCATAACTTCAAAGGAGCGAGGAAGACGCATCTGAGGAGTAAGAGAGAGAAATCTTGCATGTTGAGGGTTTAGAAAATGTGGAGGGCATGCTTTGTCATTTTGAATTTTTTTTAGGACACTATTGTCCAAGCATAATTTATGGAACAAATTCCCGAAAAGTAACCATTCCATAAGTTGTAAATTTGAACTTTTAAAAAACGTTTGCTAAGAGCTCTTACTATTGTAAAAGCTAAAATTAATTAATAATGAAACACTCTTAAAAAATAAAGAAGACCTTTTTGTAGTAGATAAAATGTTAAAAGGTCTTTTGGACTGCATCCAAACGAGCCCTATGTCATTGGCATGGTTAAATTATATTCCTCTAGTTGCAGATCTACCTAAAAGAAACTAGAACTAACAAAGGCAATACAACATAAATGAAAGGCTTGGTGCATACAAAATCTTCAAATTTTAATGCATACTGATGATGATGTAGTTTTTGAAGTGAAGGTTAGTTTAAAGCTTTTCAATCTACAGGGATATGCAAGAATACTAGCAGATATATGCATGTTAGTTTGCATTACATGTTGTTCAAGTGCAGATTAATTTCTTGTAGTCCATCTGAATATTTATAATTGAATGTTCCTAGCCAGTGGCGGATCCACCCTTTAGTGAGGGTGTGCACATGCATCCCCTCACTTTAAAAAATTACATATAATTACCTAATATTTTATATTTTGCCCCCTAATTTTATATATTTGAATCCATAACTCTTATGTTTTTATATTTTCATATTTTATACTCTTTAATTTTATATATTTGAATCCATTATTCTCAATGTGTATGTAATTTATTTGACTATATATATTAAAATTTTATTATTTTAATGTTTATGTCTTTATCTTCATGTGTATGATAATGATAATTATCAATTTTTATTTTTTTAAATAAATTGCCCCCACTGACCTAGGGTCCTAGATCCATCACTGTTCCTAGCCTGTGAGGTTTTTATTAGACTATAATAATGCTTTGAAAGTTAAAGACTATTTTCCTAACCAAATTTTGATTGGCTCTGCAAGTACCATTTGCAGTAGACCAAGTGAAGCTGATGATACAAAATAACCAAATACTGAGAAGCTGGCAATGCTGAATTCCTTTTATATTTTTCAAAAATGATTAAATAAGTAGCCATTATGCAACAAAAAGGATGATCTCAGAAAGTTGATGACCGAATCCTCTAGAGTACAAGTTTAGTGCACATATATGACAAGTGGCGGATCCAGAAAAATAATTAAGGGAGGCACTAGTAGCATATCCAAGAAAATTTATTTATGTCTGCACATTTAGTGGCAGAGGTTCGGGGGCAACGCCCCCAAAAAAATTTTTTGTAAAGAAAATTTAAAGGAACAAACAATTATAAACCATAATCTAAAGGAACAAACAAATAGCCAGACCAAATTACTGTTCTGGATTGAATAGAACAATGAAAGAAGTTTATTGTAACTTGCAATGAGATTTCAAAAGACTATGATGACAACATGAGAGTTAGTTTAGATATAAGTATTGAGTTTAAGATCTTTGAATATGAGCTATTACAATATAGACTAAAATATTTCTACAAAATGCATATGGTTAAATTGTACTTCTCATTTCAATGAAGAGTAAAGACTTTAATCACCTTATAAACAAGTGCTAATGCATGAATTACAAATGAAAATAATTAACAAGCACTGCAAACTATATAACAAGCACAAAAAATAATTAACAAACAATGCAAACAAGTGTTAAGGGTATATTAAAATTTTGATGGCAAAATTTAGGGGGCAGAATATAACAAACACTGAAAATAATTAACAAGCACTGCAAATAAGTGCCAAGGGTATATTAAAATTTTAATGGCAAAATTTAAGGGGGCACTGCCCCCCCCCCCAAAACTTATAGGCTAGATCCGCCTCTGTATATGACTAAATACGCAGAGAGAGGGGAATGAAACAACGCACAAAGGGTTTTTTATTTATTTATCATAGTTCACCCAAACAGTCCTAGGGCTACACCCATTTCTCACAAAAATGTGAGATTTTTCTATGGTTGGCAAAGTGGGCTGGCCCGCAAAAAACGGGACGGGTTGGCCCAGCCCACCAAAAATGCGGGGCGGGGCGGGTCGGCTCACTTTTGTAAAGTGAGCTGAAAATGCTAGCCTATCCCGCTTTAACGTGGGCCAGCGGGGTAGCGAGCTAGTGGGCCTAAAAAATAAAAACTAAATAAAAAAGTTAATTTTTTAAAAAATACAAAAAAATATAAAAAAAATACAAAATGTGATAATTAAAAAAAACACAAAGTTAAACAAAATTAATTAATTTAAAACTAATATTAAATAAATGATATCATGTGATAATTCATAAAATTACACCATTTGCAAATGGAATTTATGAATGTAAACTGTCCAAAGTGTAATATGCTAACAATGAAAGACTATTCAAGAGTATCATTATCATAAACATTTTAATATTAAAACTTAGAGTTTAATTAGAATATGCTAAGAGTGCAAAAGAGCATGAATTAAAAGAATATACCTATTTCGAAATATGTTAAATATATCTATTTAATTTTAATATTTAATATTTTAAATAATATTGACCTAGCGGGTTGGCCCGTCCCGTCCCGCGTTTGGGCCGCAATTTTACAGGCCGGATTGACCCGTCCTGCTTTTGATAAGTGGACTAATATTATCAACCCAGCCCTATTTTTTTGTGGGCTAAGCCGGCTGACCCTGTGGATCAAACCCGTTTTGTCAACCCTAGATTTTTCACTCAATAAATCAACAATACAAGTACTTTTACTGTCTTTAGTCTATGACATCAGTAATTTCCCTAAGTTGCTAAGGTTTAAAAACTATGTTAATCGGTAATAATATAGTTCTTAAAAGAACAAAAATTTAGATCTAATCTTAAAATACGTAAAAAGTGCAATAATTATGTCTTACTATAAAGTTTTATATGTTCATTTTATTATTAAACTATAATATTTAAGAATTAATTAGACATTAATTAAAATACAAAGTTTAAGTATTAATTAATCATTAAATTGTATGTCAAGACGTAATTATTGTACTTTTTATATATTTGGAAATTAAATTAGAATTTGTATTTTTTCAAGAAGTAAATTGTCATCTATTTTATATATTTGAGGATCAAAATCATTTATCTTTTTATTTCAATTATTTGCACTTAATAGATATGGTAAAGTTGTTATTTTTGTCTGTGGTTGACCTTTTATTATTACTTATTTTGCGATGGAGTAGTTATCAAGATCTGGATGCCTATCGGAGATTGTAGGTTCATCTTTGGTGGCCGATTCTGCCATGGATACTTTGCTGGGGAATTTTATTTTGCCATGGGGGCTATAGACTTTAAACTGTACAAAAATTTAGATTTCGATTTGTATATTTGTTGAACTAAATTTCCTTTCAATATATTTTTTTGGGTGGACAATTTCCTTTTAATATTATACACAGGTAAGTGATCCGTAATTTTGTAAGGAAGTTTTCCCTTCGGAGTGTTTGCACGAGGATTTGGAAATTTGATTCCGAAAAAAATTAATTTTAGTTGAAATGAGTTTGTGGAGCGCATGCTGATTCGCAATGCCGTTGTGGCTGTGAATCAGCTGTAGTTTCTTTTTTGTTGTTTTGGGTGTTTCGCCCCGTTGAATCATCAAAAAAAGGAGGTTGATTATGCAGAGTAAATGGGCATTTTCCACGGGTTGCAGCAAGCTTCGGGACTTGGACTACGTTGAAGTTATCGTATACACTGATTCCACTTCTGCTATCTCTTTGGTAAACCAGCAGCAATGCCATCACTCTCATTTCCAAGAAATCATTAGTAACATTCAAGATATTTAATAATGATGATGATTGGGATGTTGAAATAAAGCACACTCGGAGAGAAGGAAACTTTTGTGCAAAAAATTGGCTAAATTTGGTGCTAATCAGGACTCTGAGTGGATTGATTGGACTTATCCTCCTGCTGCGGTTTTGTCAAGCCTCCTGGCTGATGCCACGAGGGTGCATTTCTTACGGAAATAGACTAAATAGTCCCTCCTTTCTGTTTTAACACCTCATTTTCTTAAAATTTGGATTTAGAATTTTAGCATTTCGGTTAAATTTTTTACTGTATCACCTATAAATGTCAGTTTGATTTGCAGATAATGTTGTATTAATGAATAATGATATTTGTTTTGCAGATAATTTTTTGGGTATGATGGTCAGTTTGATTTGTGAGCTTTTAAGCTAATGAGCAAAACAATGTTTGAAGAGTGCTGTATTATAGGATCAGCCACTCAGCCCACAAATTCTTTTGTCCAAAATTTCAATTGACCATATCCTAGTTTTTAGATTAATGAATAGCCCAATTTTTTTTTGTATAAGATGAAAATCCCAGATTTAAAAAAAAATGTATAGTGTCAAATATGATTTCTTATTTCTATATTCTAAAATTGAGTTTTTTTAGTAAAATTCTTATTTGACTATTTTCTTAATTAATTCACTTTTTTACATTCTTTATTTATTTTTAATTATATAGTGATTTTTTCATACAACTTATGAAAACGATAATATTTTTTTAAGATATTATATTTTTTTAATTTTAAATTATTATTAGTATGAGTTATTATTATTTTCAAATTAAAATTAAATTAAATTATAATATTTATTTTTGTTATGAATATATACTATTATCTTTAAATTCAAATTAAATCCTAATATACTTTAAGTTTTGTTGTTTTTAAATTAGTATTTTCAAATTGAAATAAAATAAAATGTTACTTTTAAATTAGTTTGATTCATTAAAAAAAAATTGAAAAGGGGACACTACTCCCTATTCGTGGAATGTGAATCCAAGAGTGTTTAAACTCAAGGAGACCAACGTGATGGACGATTCTGTTGGAGGATGTTTGGGCGATATGTACAAGATAAGGGTGATGACAATTATACGATCCCTTTCCTTCTTTTTGAGTGGGGAGGGCAATAGATTGTTTCCATTTTTGAGGGCTTAGGGCTGTTTAGTGTAAGCATAGTGTGTTGGGTAGGAGTTCTCAGTTACTCATTAATATTTTTTGTCAATAGAGTGTAATTGGATGGGTTGAAGTTCGTCAACTTACTGCGTGTTTAGATTTCTCATAAATTTGCTCTAACACGTCGTTTAAGACAGAAGCAAGGAAGAATATGATGATTCCTCGAAATTGAGGTTGAACCCAAATGGACGGTGTCACCACAATTCAAACCCAGGTTTTAAACAAGTATCTTACTTCTTTTCTCGTTGGTCTTTTTCATACTAGTGATTCTATTATATATATTGAGGGCGAGCTTTGGTATAGTAATAAAGTGTTTTGATGATTTGTTAGTCATGAATTCGAATATGAAAATAGTCCATTTACATACAAGGGCGGACCTACGTTCAACATTGGGGGACAGTGCCCCTCCTTAAATTTTCAAGAAAAATTACGAATATACCCTTTATTTTGAATTTTTTTTCCAATATGCCCCTTATCATTTATGACCTTATTTCCTCTGCAGACTGCAGCCATAGAATGCGTCCTTCACGGCTTCACCAGTCTCCTTCCTCACCTTATTTGCTTGAGCAGAACGCACGCAGCCACTGTCACCATCGTCTGCCAACTCACCGATCCACGTGGACTACACCCACTGGCCACCACTGTCCTTCCTCAACTTCTGCTCCTACTTTGCGCACGACTTTACTAGCCCAAAACCAGAACCGTCAATCCGCCAGTCACTAACAGCCCTTCTCTTCACAACTTCAAGCCAATCGCGCCACCGCGGCACCGTCCACAGGCCACAACACAACACCGGAAGGTTTGTGGTTCTACACTTCTGCTTAATAGATCTTAGGAGTCAGGTTTGTTACCAAATGTTGTTAAAATTTATAATTAATGTTAAATAATTCAGAGCAAAGAGGGAGGAAGAAAATCAAGCAAGGAATAAAATATAAAATTACAACACCAAACAAGAGTCTGAAGCAAATCAAGAATTTCAGTTGAAATAGGCCTTTGTTGCCATTTCTACTTACATTTGTGTGAAATGATACCTGAATATTATTTAAAGATGCAAATCAAATATTGTAGTATTTGTTGAAATGCAGGTAGTTTGTAGTTGAGTTTGAGCAAAAAATAATGCTAGAAGGAAAACAATCAACCCCTGGGTTTGATGGATATTTTATGAGTATTTTGAAAGTTTTAAGAGGCAATAAGTCTTGCATTGCTTAAATGAGAGAAAACATCAAATAATTTTATTTTAATTCTGAAACTTGTTTTATGTTAAAAAAAAATGTGAGATAAGGCATAATTAGTGTTTGACTTTATTATGAAAGGAATGCCCATGACATCTTATCTGTCTACTACTTCAGGAATGATGGCTTTGCCCAAATAAACTTCTTGCATCTCTTCTCTCCAAATCTGCATAACAACATTCAATGTAATTTCTTCCTTCAACAAATCCATAATTAGAAAACATTTTAAGATTTGAAGTAGTTTTTTTTCCTTACAATTTCCACTAATTTTGGTTTTGATCCTTGTATTATTTTTTGTATCGGTTTCTATGTTTTTACTCAATTTTTGTTTCCTATTGTTGAGTATCAGCATTCAACACCATACTTCTAACATATTCAGATTTTATTCCTTATAGCTTCTATGAATAAAAAATGTACCATATTTTCTAACATATTTTTTTTTGTACATGTATTTAAACTTTTGAGTGTCCCTCTTGATTTATTTTCTGAATCCGTCCCTATTTATATATGTAAGGATAAGATCGTGAAGTCTCTTAACAATAAGATACTTAGTTTATATATATATATATATTTATTTTACTGATAAAAAAGTAATTAATTGTATATGTAAAAATAAATTAGCCTACCGTACTTCTATAAGTGAAAATGCTTGTACTTGAAACAGTAAAATTAGAAAAACTATTCTGCTGGAACCCGAATCCGCCCTCTTTTTTATTCCCGCCGCTAAAAATTTGAAGTTACCGCCTCAATAATATCAAATCTTATTGGTCCATCGACGCAGCCACGGATCACAATCGTAACCGTCCATACCTAACTAATCAACGCCTCAAATTCTATCCTCTCCACAACACAAATTTTCACTTCCCGCCTTTCTTCTTAGTTTCCTCCAACTGTATAAATAAATCCTCACACCACTCTCCTCAAATCCCACAACTACTCAAATCTCAATACCTCAATTCGTCGCTTTAACAAAAAACTACACATTTTTCCTTCCAATGGCACGAACCAAACAAACCGCACGCAAGTCCACTGGAGGCAAGGCACCTCGGAAGCAGCTCGCCACAAAAGCCGCCAGAAAGTCAGCTCCGGCGACCGGCGGAGTGAAGAAACCTCATCGGTTCCGCCCTGGCACGGTGGCGCTGAGGGAGATCCGGAAGTACCAGAAGAGCACAGAGCTCCTGATACGGAAGCTCCCCTTCCAGCGCTTGGTGCGCGAGATCGCGCAGGATTTCAAGACTGATTTACGGTTTCAGAGCAGTGCTGTTTCCGCGCTTCAGGAAGCGGCGGAGGCTTACCTGGTAGGGTTGTTTGAGGACACTAATCTCTGCGCCATTCACGCCAAGCGCGTCACCATCATGCCGAAGGATATTCAGCTTGCGAGGAGAATTAGAGGCGAGAGGGCTTGAGGGTTTTTTAATGTTTTCTCACTGCTAGGACACGTTAAAACTGGATCTGGTTTATGTAGTTTGTGGTTTTGGTGTATTTATTCAACCTTAAGGGTTGGGGTTTTAGTATGAAGTGTAAAGTTAAAACTTAAAAGTATCTGGTTAATCAGTCGTTTAATGTTTACTTTGAATTTGCTGATTGTGAGAATGAATTAAAAAGGTTGATTGCAATGAAATTTGGTTCTTTTTAACCCTACTTGCATTTTGGTTTGCATAATCATGAATTCCCTTTTGTGTTTTGAGATTGATGATATCTGCCTAAACAGATTTTGTTTGAGGTGTCCTTTACTGGGGAGGCAATTTTGCTTGGTACTTGTAAAATTATTATGTGCGCAAATACTTGTTTTTGAATGCAAATTGTTATACAAATGAATATAATAATAGTTACATTGAAGTGTTTTCAATATTTACAATAAAAAAAATTATGATTTATTTTATATCTAAAAATGTCTAATAATAATAAATAATAAAATAGGATTGTGTATTTGTGTACTTGGATGTGTGTTATTGAAGTAATTTTTTTTTTAATAATGTAAAGACTCTATATTCATAGAGACTAATTTTATATCTTTTATTTTAAAAAGACTCCTTATATAAAATAAAGATAATTATCAAATAATTATATAATTAATTATGATAATTTTTAACTTAATTTGATATTGATATATAGTAATATAATATTATTTTTATTTTATGAATAACTTTCACATTTATAAATAATATTTTTTGTTTATATTAATTATATTTTTGGTGTTAGTAAACAATATAATAATATTCTACTAAAATATTTATTTGATTAAATTAATTTCTCTAACTTAATTATTAAATAAGTTATTTTCTTACACAAATTGAAACATGTTTGTGTGGAATCTCACAAGTTCAATACTAAATCAATAGTAAATTAATTATAATTAATTTATTAATCAAGATAAGTGTTTAGCAACACTCTTGAATGTTTGGATAGTATGAAGGAACATCTTTTTTACTTTCAAGAACCAATAGAAGAATAATGTAATATTTTCTTCTATTATTTACAGCTTAAGGTTAACTTTAGAATATAATATTATTGTCAAATTTTAATAAATTAATATATTATATTTAATCAATATCAAATTAAGTTAAAAATTATCATAATTAA
>PYAF01005564.1:112677-124751 GCA_007407185.1 Glycine tomentella
TATATAATTTAATAAATGAGATTTATTAATCTTTATCCAGTAAAGATCATTATATATATTAATATATCTGGATTATTGATATCCTATTCATAATAATCATATTATCAAAAATAATTTAGATTAAAATTATGAAAGACTTCTTTCTCATTATCATAGTTTTTATCATGATAACAAGTCTTTAATTTTAGTCAAAGACTTATCAAATTAATAATTTAATAAACAATAAATATGATAATAAAATAAAAAATAATTCTTTATTAAAATTGATAATGTAATAGATTGGATCTTGGATATACATATTTATTCCAAAATATAAATGGTAGTTAAAATTTATCCATTTTATTCATTACTGGATGATACTGGCGGAGCCACAGTATTTAAGTTGGGGTGGTCAATATCACTAAAAAATTATAATTATATATTTATAAAAGTAATATTGTAATGTACTATTTTTACCATCGATACAGGCTTCCATTCTTATATGGCCCTTCCTTTTAAGCAACATTGTTTTTTTAAGGGGGGTTCATGGCTCCCTTACAGCTTAAGGTTGCTCCGTCCTTTCTGGATGATTATGGGAAACGTTCATGTGTAGGAAAATAATTTACTTTGAAAAATTGATGTTTGAATTTTTCTATCTGTAAATATTTTTGACTGATGGGAGTCATGCAGGACAAGCTCTATCCGCATTAAAAATAATCAGATTTGCTACTTAATTGTCTTATTTGGCTGGTCCGTTTGAAGACACCAACCTCTGCCATTCACGCTAAGTGCGTCACCGCTACGACATGTTAAGTTGTCTTCACTCTAGGTGTTTTAGGTTTAAATCGGATCCAGAGTTATTCATATGTTTATTAAAAAAAAAAAAAAATCAGATTTGAAACACTAGTTTGAGATTTGAGCAGTTTACTGTGTAACAGTTTTAATTTGTTATTATGCAAATGAGTGAAAAATCGATTTTAATGAATTTGGTTCTTTTTTATTAATTTATTTCACTTTTGAGTTTTAGTTTGCTATACGTGTCTGCTTTTAGATTGAATTTTTCAAAATTGTATTGAAATATCAACATGACGCAGTCAACAATTAATTTATTGAAAAATGTAACTAGTGTTACGTGGAGATTATTAACAAAGATATGATGCAACATTCCAATTTTCTAAGGTGGAAAAGTTTTATGTAAAAATTGTTCGTGATATGCAGTGTAATAGTATTATTTTTAGTGAAATAATATACATAAGAGATATAATTATCATTAGATAATTAAGTGATTTAGATTTAAGTTCTGAGTTTAAAAATAAGTAATTTAAATGTAGAAATTTTTGGTTAAACCACCCGTCAACAAATGTCAACTATCTAAAGTCAAAGTAAGAGGATCCTTTATTAATGACAATTAGTAATTAAAGACTTTAGGTTAATATGAGAGATTTAGACCAATTCATGGAAGTTTAGAACATTAATATGTTTAGATTGAGAAACTATTAGTTTAAATAATTATGGAGGAAGAAAAATAATTTCTCATTCACTTTAATTATTGTTAGTTGAGACTAATGGAATAGATTAATAAATGAATGTATTATTTTAGAACCAATTTAGAAGTGAGAATTAATTAGGAACTAATTGAGAGTTCAAGTTCTTAAGTATAATTAGTTCGAATAAGAAAAAGAGAGGGAAAAACCTAGGAGATCTGCATGTGGGTCCCCCTCATAAAACCTAGAACTCCTTTTATAAAAGAGAGAGAGCTCAACCCCCCTTCCCCTTGTGCTTAGTGTCATCGACCATAGAGAGAGAGGAGAGTTTTCTTTTTCTTCTCTCTTTCTCCATTGTTGAGGGGCTTCAAGGTTCTTGAAAATTTAGGTGAGTTTTTCGCCAACCTCTTCTCATACTCATCTCTTTTTTTTTTTCTTCTCTCCTCTACCCACTAGAAGCCTCACATCCCTCTTTGCTCCATTTTTTATGACTAAGCTCTAGGAGAGGCTAAGGATCTTTTGCTACCCACACTCATCTCTTTGCTTCCTTGTGTCAACAAAGAGGTAAGGGAGGAGTATTCAATTTCTTAGGAAAATGTTATATTGCTACGCACTTGAACTTCATTTATATGATGATTTTTGCATGTTGAACCCAAATATGGTAATCTGGATCTGTGACACTATGTTTCCGGAGAATTGAATTTGTAAATTTTGGGTTCAAATTTGAGTTTCTTGACCCAAAAAACCTAGGAAAGCATATATGATAAGTCTCATTTAGAGTTGTGTAGCCTTGGGAATTTAATTTTCAAGTTAGGGCAAAATATGTGCTTCCTATGCTCTGTTTTTGAAGCTTTTGAATTTGGAGTTGGAATCTATTTATATGGACTTTAAAACTGAACTTACTAGGTCTAAGAACCTAGGGTTAGACATAAAATACACTCATTTGAGTTAGTATAGCCTATGGAACCATGATTTCAAGTTTTGTGCTTTTTCAGTAAATCCTGCACTATTTTGAACGAATTGTACATATGGGTTTGTTTTCTGTAGATTTGACCACGAAATTGAGTTCCTCATGTTTAAAAAAATATGATTTGATATAAAATACGCATGAAATGCATTTCTACAACTCTTGGAGTTTAGGAAACAAGTTTATGAACTTTAGATGTCAAGTGCAGGGCATTTTCGAAATTTGACATATTGGGAATGTATTTGGAGGATTTTGAGTTTAAAACTGAATTCCTTACGTCCAAAAACCTTGGGAAACATATATGGTTTTCCCCAATTTGATCTATACATCAATGAGAATGTTGATTTTAAAATCAGGAAATTAGATGTAATTTCAAATGAGAAAGTGTCTTATATGTGTTGAATTGCATGGGAAATATGATATGAATTATGGATTGAATTATTTGCTTTGATTGAGAACTATTATTGTTTAGTCAAAAGACATTTATGTCTAAAAGACTGATCAAGACACTTAATTATTTTGATTAGATACAAACAAATACAAAGGGAATATGTTGCATGGTCTGCATCGAATGTTTTTCAAACGATAAGCGGATAAGATCATGATTTGATATTGCATATGGTATGATATTTAATACTTCATTTATTACTCTGTGTCTGAGATTTTTTCTGCAGAAACATTCTCTTAGGATTTGTTGAATCTTATGAAGAATAAATGAAGTCAAGATTTGATATATCATCAAAAGACAAGCTTTGCTATACAGGACCTGCTCTAACATAAAGATGTGATCGCTTGCTGCAATCTCTCGTACATGAAAACCTTAAAAGAAGAGCTCTATGCATAAGGAAAAGACATGCATTAAATGCATCCAACGATCCTCTTACTTTATGAGATGAAGATCAAGTGAAGATCTATCCATTATGTGACAATGGATACTTGAAGATGTGGTCCATATAAACCAGAAAACTTTTAAAGACTTACAAAGTTGATTTTGTGCAAATATTTCTTTCTCTTCTTCTTCAACCACTCTTTCTGATTATTCTTGTAAGATTAGAAAAGCTCTCAAAACATCTTGAACATCCTAAGAGAAAAAGACTAAGTGTCTAGATTGTTTTATGTGTTTGTAAAACGATTTTATGTTAGTCTCTGAGCCATCACTCATCACAAATCTTGTCTGATTTGTTTAGAGCCAATAGTGGTTTGGTAGAAGAAAGAATCTTGGGTGTTGATCAAACTTAGGGAAGAGTTTGATTTGTAGGAGCCAAAAGTGGTCGTGACATAATACTTGTAACTCATCAAAATTAGTGAAACTTGGTGGTTTACCAAGAACTGCACACAGTCTCAGTAGTAGAGACGAATCAATATAAATCTCTATGTCTGTTTATCCTTGCTTCCTTTATGTTTGTTAATTGACGTTGAGTCTGAATTGTGTTTCAAAAGTTATAAGATAAATTGCATTTTTGAAAATTCGTTTTTCTCATTGTCTGAAGTGTTTTTGTGATAGATGTTGTCTTTTTTTTTCTTATAAAGTTATCTATATAGACAAAGAACCCTATTCTTTTCAAAAAGATTTGATATATTACATCATATCACAATTCAATCCCTCCCTTTCTTGTGATATTTTCCTTTACAATTATATTGCATGATTTGACTTGTTATGATTAAGTGTTGTAAGACCAAGTAAGTGTGACCACTTGGCAAGGCATGTTGCATGATCATGAATTGTTGTGCTTTGGGATTGGGTTTAAGGGTGTCCAACCCTCGATAAGTTGTATTCGAATGTCTTGTGATGAATCAATATTTTAGATGGGGTAGTTATGAATGTGCAAGTGGTCTTGTCCACTTAAAAGGCCATTTTAATGATGACCCTAGAGAGGGAAGAGGATTATTTCCCCTCCTCTATTGTTATGTTTGCGTATGTGTGCGTGACTGAGGATACTTGAGGTCAGGGACTTCATGTGGATCGACACGTATTACGAGGAAAGAACAGAAGAACAAGGTAGCATGATTATGTTAGAGTTAAAGAGATTGTTGTGTTAGGAGTTGAGGCATGACCCTATACTTAGTGGGAATACATCCTCTAATATAATGACCCAGGGTCTGGCGCGAGTCGCGCTGATGTGTTGCTAATACATCTTAGTTTTAGGCTAGTTTTAGGTTATATTTCAATTAAATCATTAGGAATTAGATTAGAATAAGTTAGTTTGTCATTTATATTTTATTATATCTCATTTTATTACCAAAGTGTGTTTTCAGGGCCAAAAAGAGGAGATTCAAGCCAAAAGAAGAAGAAAAGCCAGTTGAAGATCTCGCGCGGATCGCGCCATATCCCGCGCGAGCCGCACCACAAGCAAAATGCCAAGCCCCATCTCGAAGACTCTACGTGATCCGCGCGGAAGCCACGCTACCAGCGCCATATTCCGCGCGAGTCGCGCCACAAGATCTGGAAGCAGCTTCTCATTCGTGCAACCCACACGATCAGCGCAGAATCCCGCGCCATCAGCGCCATGAAGACGCTGTTTCCTTATTTAAAAAGATATGGTTCGAAATTGGCACAGAACAAGGGCTTAGTTACTTGAATTAAACCAATCTATAAAAGAAAGGCCTCTGAGACTGAAGAAAGATCACTCATCATCAGATTTTAGCATTCTAAACCTCTGGAATTCAGTTTTACATAGAATCAAAGCTAGCTTACTGCAGAAAATGTTTTATTCAACAGCTTTGGTGTTCTGGAAGCCTATGTCAGGCTAAATTCTGTATTGTGGTTAGGCCAAGTACCGATGTGAACTCCTCTGTAATTTGACTGGTATTGAATGAGATTGTCATGATTGTTTTATTCTACTCTATTCTTTATTGTTTTATTCTTATTTGGAATTGGCCATTCTATTTAAGTGCTGAGGGTTAGGATTCACAATAGGGATGTTGGGATTCTAATTGCTGACCTAAGTAGGATAACAGTTGTTAATTGCCTAGGGATAGGGATGCGTGGCTGCAGAACCTTATAATATATTCTTTTAAATGCTTAACTTAATAGAATTCCCTAAGGGATTAGGTTTTTGATTCAGGTTAAAGGGTTCATTCACTAAGGGATTAGGGGTTAACTAAATTAGAAAATATTTATTCTCTGAGCAATCAGAACAATCAACTTATGATATATTCTTTTAAATGCTTAGCTTGATAGGAATCGCTAAGGGATTAGGATTTCAATTCAGGTTAAAGGGTTAAATTGCTAAGGAATTAGGATTTAACTAAATTTGGAGAGATGTATCCTCTGAGTAATCAGAAGTAATTGAAACTTGATAACCAGTTAAGTGAAGGAGGAAGGGATCAAAGGGGATTGTGTCCTAATCACAATTATTTCATCCATTGGTTACAACTCACTTTACTTCCAATTTTAATTCTCTTTAAATTCTGCATTTACTTTCAACACTCAACACACAACAAATTCTTCAAAAACAATTTCTTTTTCCTTTCCAATCGCTGAGACCTAGAATTACTGTGAATTTCATTCCAATCCCTGTGGAGACGATACTCTACTTACCTACTT
Organism: Glycine tomentella; assembly: GCA_007407185.1. Taxonomy (NCBI): domain Eukaryota; kingdom Viridiplantae; phylum Streptophyta; class Magnoliopsida; order Fabales; family Fabaceae; genus Glycine; species Glycine tomentella. The sequence goes on from PYAF01005564.1 coordinate 118,655, forward strand.
TATTACTTGAAACGAGTGGTGCACTTGCCGTTTCGCAACACGTGCCATTGTGGCGTGATTAGCGCCACATGTCTGGGAGTTGGTGCGAGTAGCGCCATACTGGCGCGGATAGCGCCAGTATTGCTCAAGAAGGCTAATTCTCTCGGGAGGTTGGCGCGGATCGCGCCATAGTGGCGCCAGTCGCGCCAGATGCACTGGAGGTTGGCGCGGATCGCGCCATAGTGGTGCCAGTCGTGCTAGATGCACTGAGAGATGGCACGGTTAGCGTCAAAGGTGGCGCGAGTCGCGCGGGACCTCTGACAGGGCCACTATAAAAGGGTCATTTCGCGTTTTTGGCCTAAAACCTTCCCTTTCTTCTTCCTCCAGCGCCCTACCTCCATTGTTGAGCACCCAAGCTTCTTAAACCCTTGTTTATTCATCAAAACACTCCCTTTAAACACCAATCTTGTTGGAAAACACTTGGTGAGCTTGAATCATTCATCCACCTCCCTTAGAAACCCCAAATTAGAGAAATCCCTTTCTCAAGGGAAGCTCTTAAAACTCGAGTTCGGCGAGGAACGACGGCGATTCACGGACACCCGGGCTAAGGGAAGTGGTTCATAGGTCTTCCTTGCCATCTTTGAGGTAAGAAACTCGAGATTCACCGTTTAATTTGTGAGTTGGGGTTTTGGGTGAATAGTGACCCACTTGTGATAGAGCTAGTATTAGTCTTGGGTCCTTTAGAAACATGTGTTTAGAATGTTGTGAGGATGAAGGATTAGCTCTCAAATGTTAGTTTGGTGAACTTTGATTCTTGGCTCTATGTAATGCATGTATAGTTAGTATACTGAGTTACTTGACTATGTTGTGACATGCCAGAGCCTTGGTATAGGGTTTAGAGGTGCTTGGGAGGCTTTAGGAATGGTGTCTTGTGTGTGAAAGGAACCGTTCAAGCCATAATGAGGATTCTTGAGTTTGGCCTATATAGAGCGTGGAGCTCTTTGTGTTGGCTTGTACCGAGTCTTGTGAAGACTCTAGTGCTTTGGCTAGGCCAAGATAGACCACTGAGGGTCTATGTGTGGTATATGATTTGATGTATTCTGATAAACCTTAAGTTAGAGGACTTAGAGGTTTTGGAAAGGAATGAGGTTCCTTTCATTATGACGGTTGAGAACCGTGTTATGTGTTATGCCTTGTGTGGTTGATTTGGCTTTGATATGAGCATGTGTGCCTTGTATAGGGCGTGACACCGAGGGTGTCAGTGGCGTAGACCACAGAGTTGGGAAAGAACTGCAGAGCTCGGTTTTGCCAGGTAAGTTCTTGGTCCCTTGGGGATGTTTCCCACTGCTTGTGTTCCACCATACTCCGAGGGAGTGATGGTTGCATTCATGATGCATACATTGATGGTTGTTGCATACTCATAATGATATATATGCATGCTCTATGCTTTGTATGTATGGATACCTGTGATTAGATCTTCTGGCCAGTTAGATAGATAAGGACCTCCCTGGGAGAAGAGCGCACCTCCTAGTTTGGTTTGCTTGTGGGTGATGATGATCCCTTAAGACCAAGAGATAGGTGTGTCCCATCGCGGTTGAAGCATATTCTCGGAGGTGCCATATGCGTGCGTTCATGCATAAGGGGTAGCTCCCGATGGGATGACACGTGTGTGAGTTTCGGTCTCACACTGAGGTTTGATGCTGATGATGATGCATCGTGGTGTTGATGATGATACACTGTGGCAGCGTAGTTCCGCAGTATACATTAGAGCTAGATGACTTGGCTATGTATTGTTATGAGGGCCGGGAGGCCAGATTGGTTTGTGATGCCTTGATGACATGTGTCATGGAAAGTGAGCCAGGGTGGAGGAGATTCCTCCAAGGACCCTGAGCTTACTAAGATGTATATCTCACCCCGTGTGAGGCTTATATTGTTTCAGGTGACTCTTCTGGCAGAGAGGAGCGGTCTCAGGGCGGGAGGCCCCAGTAGAGACAGGATCTGCTAGGCCGCGTGGCAGCAGGGAGATCTGGGAGGCTCAGTTTTATTTATGATGTTTTGTACCCCTGTGGAGGGAAGATGTGTGTGTGCACACATATTATGCTTTGTATATGTTATATGCCCTCGTGTGAGGAAGGATCTTTGAGATCAAAAGCACTCAGATGCTTATTCTTTTGTATAGACACTTCGAGTGTCAGATGATGTATATGTACATAACCAGGATATGTTATGTAATGATGTCTCCTCCCGTTTATATCTGTTGTGATACTTGATTATCTGCCTATGGTTATGTTTATGTGATTCTGGATCAGCAGGGGCTAGTGTTGCTGTGATGTTTAAGTTTATGAGTTCCATACATAATGTAATCAAGAAATATGGTTTTCGTTTATGCTTCCGCAAAGTTTTTAATTAAAGCGATTAAGCGCTATTCTGATAAATAACAATGTTAATACACCGGGTGCACACGAGGTGTTACATCTAATGTCTATTCAAAGTACCAATGCAACCATCGTCTATACTTCTCATCATGAAGAATGAGTGAGGATTCATTAAGTGAGGGTAGATGACACACCATAGATACATTGGGGGATGGTCCAAACAGTTCAAAGGAACCTAGGGGAAATGTTGAGTGGTGATACCATGACTAAAGGAGCTCTATCCATGGTTGGTGAGAGTGGCATGTCCTGTAATGGCACGTGAAGTGTCCTTCCAATCGTCATCCAAAGGTTGCATAAGACCTTGAAGGCCTGGAGGCTTAGTGGCAGTGTTGGGCCCAAAATAGTAATAGTGTGAGAGTATAATGCAAAATAGGATGTTGTGAGTGATGTATGCTAGTAAATCACACATGGTGGTTGTTAGGTCATGTGTAGGACTTAATGTCTGGGCTTATGGTTTCAAATGGGATGGAGTACTCGCCCCTTACACCAACATTTTCAGGTTCGGATGATGAACATTAGGACAAATCTTCACTCGTGGGTTAACATCTTTGAGTGTAGAACGATCCCTTCGATAGTTCTTCATTGGGTTCTTGTTGGTGGGTTCATTTTCGTCTGGCATGTACCTTCTTGATGACGCGATTATTCGTTGGGCTTGGATAGATGACTACTCTGAGACTTAGGTTTTCCACTTTGGTGTATTGGTTTGAATAGACCTAGGTTTCAAGAACTTTTATATGTGTTCAATAATCTTATTTACTTACTATTTACCTTTGATACTTGTTTACTTATATTTGGCGGTCAAGGAGACTCATCTTATATCTTTATATATATACATGATGTTATTTCAAAGATGTAAGGTGTTATACTTGAAGTTTAACTATTTATTATGTATATCAATTTGTGGCTTTAAATGAAGCAACATTTATAAATACATATGTTGTATACAATTTTGGAAATAGATAATTTTCTTTTAAAGTTGATAGTTTTCATTAAAATGAAAAGGGTTGATGAGTCTTCATGAAAATTTTTATTTCAATGAAAATTTGTCCTGTCTTTGTGTTTTCTATTACAAGATTTATGAAAAGACTTTGAACTCACTTGTTTATAATGATAAATAAAGGTATTTGAAGTATATTTGTAAACCCAAATTTTAAGGTGTTATAATTGTAATAATAGACCATACAATAATTTATCCATTTAGTATCTAACCATCAATTTCTATTCCTAATTCCAATATTGAAAATTGTAAAAAAGTAAAAATCCTATATAGGAAATTAGGTGAGTTTATTGTATTGAATGTCGGGTCAGACATAGTATTATTTTTCTCTATTTTAGTTTTGGTTTCATGGCATGCATTGCACAAAAATTGCATTTATTCAAAACCTATTCCAAGAAACCAAAACTAAAATAGAGAAAAATATCTACTACATCTAGGGTGAATCACTAACGTAAGGGGTTCATAGTGAACAAGTTTTACTGACCGTTACATTCATTTAGGTTTCAAGATTATATCCTACACTCACTGTATGTGATTATTCCTCCCCCTACTACTTTCTTCCCCTCTTTCCTCCACATGTACTCTCAAATATGTTGTGTTCCGACTCTCGCCCAATGACGACCGATGACGTCTCTGTTGACAAGAATGTTCAAGGTGACATTGTTGAAGGTAATGGGCCGAGCGAACAGCAAAGGATGGGATCTTCCTTCTCCCTTTATCAAAGAAGCATCCATTTTCTCTTTCATGTAACGTGCTTACCATCATCGGCGAGTCCAATGGTCGTCACCTTCCATGAAGCTTTGCACAAGTAGTTCCTATACTCCCTTCATGTTTTTATTTGTTAAATAAATTCCTTTATACCAATTTTGAAAGTTGCTTCTTGATCCAACCATTGTGATGCTGGAACAACAAGAGAAATAAATTGTTATGGTAGATTTTGATTTCAAATCTCGTTAAAGAATAGGGGTGTTCATCAACCGATCCAAACCGATGCAAACCGCGGTGACTGAACCAAAAAACCGATAATCGAAATAATCGAAAAATCAAAAATCGAAAAAAAATAAAAAATTTTCACTGGATTGGATCAGTTTTCGGTTTGGCTGGTAAAAACTGATCCAATCCAAACCGATCCAATTATAAACCTTACCTTACCCTTTACCGACTTGGGTCTATTCTCCATTATAGCCCAAAAATCAAAAACCTAATACATTGCTCCTTATTTTGTCCAATGAAAATTAGAAAATGGTGTTTATTTTTGTCCAATGAATGTGTTTGTTTCTGTTAGATACTCTTTATTTTGATAAAAATAAGTCTCATAAGTTTTATTTTTAGACTTTTTAAAAAACTGAAAACCGATCCAATCCAAACCGAAAAAAATTGGATTGGATTGGATCGGATTTGAAAAAAATTCAAACCGAATGAATGATCAAATGACCAAACCGAAGGGATTGGATCAGATGATTTTTTTTTTCAAAACCGATCCAATCCAAATCGCGAACACCCCTATTAAAGAAGTGCACCCATCAGAGTCCACGACATTGCCTTTTCAAGTGGACCAAATGGCTGGGGTAGCTGCGAGCCCGATGGCATTGCATTTTCGACAAGTCAGATGTCGAGGTAATGGTGGTGAAGGAAGGAGATAACGAAAGTGGGAGAGAGAAGGGGTTGAGGGAGAAATAATGTGAACGTGCTTACAATATATGGTGGCCATGAGATGAATGTAATGAAAAATAAAGAGTGATGAGCTTCCTGCACCATAAAGTTTTCTCATACACCATATTAAAACAGTGCATTTCCTTCATTGCCCTACCCACTTTCAAATTATAATTTTAAAAAACATTTGTGTCTTCCCTTCTTCCCGCACCATTTCCTGCTCCGTCCCTGCGCGGTTCCAGCTCCCTGTGCCGGCATTGGTCCAAGTCTTGATACTAGCTGCATTGGAAGGGTTCCAGCTCCCTGTGACCGTTGATACATCGCCTTCTCCGTTCGACATTGTGAGGTAAGTCCGTCGGTTTTTAATTAATGGGTGCATTTGTGTAAGGCTTTTGTGCGTGTGGTGTGGGTGTGTGCTGGGTTGTCGGTGGTTATTGGCTGTGCATGGTGGTGGTTGGTGGTCGGCAATGGCGGAAATGGTGGATTGGACAGCCCTAATCCGTCAGCCCTCTACGGTTCCCATAATCCGTGCGTCTCATTCGGATTGCCGGATCCGTATCCACCTTACGGATTGTGTAATCCGTAAGAATGATACGGATTGCACAATCTGTAAGGTGGATACGGATCCATGAATCTGTATGTTACCTATTTGCTAAAAAAAGGGATTTTGCAGAAAAAAAGAAAAAAAATTAAGGAAAAACAACCAATATATGTCCTTGTTACTGGGAAATATATAATTTCATGTGTACATATGATTAGAAATGGATTATTGTTGTGAAGATGAGTTGTTGAAAGAATTTATTGGTTGCTTTTAAGAGTTGGACTTGAATATGTAGGAAGCTTGTGAATTGCAGTGGTTGAACCCTTAATATGCCCTTAGTCATTGACATCATGGCAGCTAGAAGTAGAATAATCTTAATATGCCCTTAATCTACTTGTGTCATACTTCCAATTAACATAATTTTGTGTAACATGTGCGCCTATGATAATGTAATTGCAAGGCTGAAACTTTGAAAGCTCTTTTGAGAACTTG
>PYAF01005565.1:4068-18985 GCA_007407185.1 Glycine tomentella
ATCAAGTGAAGGAGGTAGGAACAAAAGGGATTGTGCCTGACCACAATTGTTTCTTCCATTGGTAACTTCTTTTATATTTTTACTGCATTTATTTTAATTTCTATTTTTATTCAAACACAAATTTATCCAACAACTCTTTGTTCTTTATTTTCTGTCTTTATTTTCCAATCATTTATAATTAATATTATTGTAAAAATTATCCCAATCCCTGTGGAGACGATAACTCACTTACTCACTTTTATTACTTGTTAACGATCGGTGCACTTGCCGTAAACATATTCGCATAAATCGCGCAACACTTATCAAGCAAAAAAATCAAAGATTCCTTCATATGGCTGCAAGGGCACATGGTATGCTGGCTGTAACGCCTCAATTTATCATCTTGTTATTATTGATTTTTAATGAAAAATTACTTTGCCAATTTACTAAAAATTATTGAACCAAGGTTACTATTAGTTAATATTCAAAAGATTTCTATGTCTGGTTTATTTATAACTAAAATATAATGTAAAATACAATACAAACTGATATAGAATCTATTACATAGTACACATAACTAAAATATTTATTACAACAAAACATCTTCAACAAAGTCCATCAAAAACAGCTTGCCAATCATTCTTTACTGCTCATCTGCTCACCCAAATAAAATCGGGGTCATAGCAGGTGTAACACCCCCGTAGGCCTCCGGTGCGTTATCATTAATAATATCAGTTTATCGTCTAATAAACATAAAATATTACTCAGCGGAAGCATAGAATCGTTTTTCTTGATTCATTATGTATGGAATTATCAACATTATACAGATATTCGCATGAAACACGAATTTATACCATTACTGATCCAGTTTCTCATACAAAGGCAAAAGCATATAAATAAATGTCCACAAAATACTCAGGAGGAAAAATATACATCATATCATTAACAGTCCTGTATATACATATACATCAGTGTTTTCACTACACTGTGGTGATACAAAAGAATAGTTACCCTCACAGAGGGTTTACAACACTATACAGCCCTTCCTCAGGGTACATAACATAAATAACATAAACCAAACAAAATTGAGCCTTCAAGCTCCTACTTCTGCTTTCAGATAAGCAGAGATGTCTCTACTCGGGCCTCCTGCCCTGAGACTGCTCTGTTCTGCCTGAAGAGTCACCTAAAATCATGAATCCCCACACGGGGTGAGATATACATCTCAGCAAGTCCAGGGTCCAAGGAGGAATCTCCTCCACCCTGTCCCACTTTCCACAACACATACATCAGACAATCACAAACAAATGGCCCACTGGCCCTCATAACAATACATGAAACATCCAAACTTGGCGGAGCTACCTCAACGCCCAAATTCAATAAACATGGCGGAGCTACCTCAACACCTCAAGCAATACATATGGCGGAGCTACTTCAACGCCTCAATCAGCAAGCATGGCGGAGCTACCTCAACGCCTCATCTAATGGCCAAAAGATCTATCACAATCATATCATGTAACAATCACAGATGCACACATATATCATTATGAGGATGCAACTACTAATGCATGCATCAGGAAATGACCAACACTCCCCCGGAGTGTGGTGTGGCACACAAGATGGGAAATTCTTCCCAGGGACACTGAACTTACCTGGCACGATATCACTCTGTAATCCAGTCCCTGCTATGTGGCTCCCGCCACCAACACCCTCAGTGTCAAGCCCTATTCAAGGCATATGGTTATATCAGAACCAATTCAACAAACATGCTGTCACAGAACATATTGTACCAGAAATCCCCTATCCTAAGGTTTAATCCAATTTTGCCCACACAAGGCTTTTTCTCAGATTATATAGAATTCAATAAACTGCCATCAGAGCCATTGGGTCACCACAGACTCAATGCACAGCACATTTCTAAGCCATGGCTCATAACGGCCCGTAATTCAATATAGCACTAGAACGGTCTTGCCCTCAACCCAGGCACCGTTCAATTAGCCTCTCAGGCTCAACATAGACTCAATTAAGGCTCATGCATGTCCAGAAACAATCAACAAGTGACTATACACCAGTCACCCATGCAGTCACAGAGCCAATAATCAAAGTGCACCAATTCAAAAACTGAAAGCTATTCCTTCATCACTAAACAGTTCTAAACAAGTTTCCCAACAGAACTTTGGGCCAATTCTAGTCCTAGATCAAAATAATCCACAAAATTCAGAGAAACTCTAATCTCAGAATCAACCGAAGAAACTCACGTTTCTTACCTCAGTGACGACCCAAAAGGCTGGAGGACAGCTTTCCCAAGCTCTACAGTCCACTCTGCGCCTTTGGTCCTTGCCAACACTAAAGATACAGAGATTTCTCTGAGGGATTGGATTTTGCTTAAAGCTAAGGAAATGATGAAGGATTTTGGCTTTCAATCGGTTAAAACTAGTTTCTAGGTCACAGGAAAGTGTTTAGGCTAGCATATGAGGTCCTAGGAAGCTTGGTTTCATCAGAAATGGAGGCTGGGGCTGGAGGAGGAAGAAGGAGAAGTTTTCTTCTTCTCAAATCGTGACTGTCCTTTAATACTGGGTCTGCCCGAGCTCTGGCGCGGTCCGCGCCCGCTCCGGCGCTACCCGCACTAGCATGGCGGTTTAGCTGGCGCCTCCAGCGCCAATCCCACGCCCCCAGCGTCAACTTCCAGAACCTGTGGCGTTACCCGCGCCACCCTGGCGCTAACCGCGTGGATTTCCAGTGAAACTTGGTTTTCAAGGCCACTTCCTGCGCCATCCGCGCCACCACTGGCGCTATCCACGCGGTTTGGAAAACCTCTGGCGCCCCTTGCGTGACTTTGGCACCCTGAGCGTCAAGTTCCAGAGACTCTGGCGCCATTAGCGCCAGACCTGGCGCTATCCGCGCCACACCCTTAACAGGGTTTTCTGATGTGAATCCCCGCGTGACAGCGTGGGGGTATGGTGCCAACCATGCCATAACTTAGGGTTATCACAGCAGGTGTCAACCACAGACACAAAATACAGGGTAAGTTTATGATAAACATAATTTAAGCAAATATATTCAATATGCAAATATTCATAACATCCTTAAAGATGCATAATTCTTTTAGACTCTTATCATGATGCATGATTCTCTTGAACTCTTATTATTTGGTACCAACTGTCAGGATAGCCCCATCCCTGTGGCATAGAACTGAAACAATCAGTCAGGGTCTCACAGTGTTGTAATAGGATTCTCACCCACACTGATGTGATCATCATGGGTGGCGTGATTTCCCCACTGCCAAGTCACCCCCCAACTCAGACTTCTCTTATCTGAATGCTCGAACTCAGTTCCTGCAGCTATCTGACACACCTCCTCTTTGAGGCAACTCTTATATATACCTCCCCTTTGAGATAACTCTTATATACACCTCCTTTGTGAGGCAAATCTTATGCACATGAGACACATGAAACTGATTTTCATAATTCATAACTCTTTTCCTTTTATTAACTTATATTTATTTTCAACATCAGTTCTTCAATCACTGTCTCATTTATTTTACTCAAACATTCAACATAAATCAAGTACAGAACTCAGCTTAATATTCATGTATAGAATTTCAGCATATCATCCAAGTACAAAGATTTATAAAAATACTCAACAACACATGAAATTTAGAGAAATTCATAGAAACACTCAGCAACACAGGAACTTCAAACACTTATTCAAACACAAACAACACTTAAACTATCTTTATCATAAAGCTTCCCTATACATACCTTACAACCTCTTATGAAGCTTGTCTATCTCTTCCTAATGGTGTTAGCTTCTACACGTGGCTCTTCAAGGAAGTGGGGTCTCTTTCTCACTTGATTCAAGCTTTGAAAAAGAAAGGTTGGAAGTTAAATGAAAGGGATGTAAGAAGGAGATGTTCACGTGAAGTATGTAGAAGGGTGGAGTCTTGAATGTGATTTCCACTTAAGGCTCCCCTCTTCCCTTTATGTAGAGTTTAGGAAATAATAAAATATTCAAGGACATTTCTACCCTTTCTATCTAGTTACTCTCATCTAGTTCCATCCTAACTTAGTTTCTTCTCATTCCATTCCATCCTAACTAAACTTATAATTACTCTTTTACTTTTCTACAAAAATCTTCTAAGTCATGATGACTTGCTTTACAAGTGTCCCTACACTTGTGTACTTCTTTACAAGTATCCTTCCACTTGGCATTGTCATGAATCTTCTCCATTTATCTACCTATTTCACGTGAAGCATCAAGAAATAAGAGAAGATTTTCTTCTCTTCATGCCATCCTGTACATATGTCTTTCAAGGTTATGATGGCCTCTTATCCCTTCATCAATGGTGGCTTACAAGTGGCTAGATATTTCTTAAGCCTTCATGATTGTATCTTATCATTTTAATTTATGAAGCTTAAGATATTTTCTATTTATCATGACATATCAAATTAAAATATGACAAACCACTTTATTCCCCATTTTTCTTCTACTTCTTGTGAATACCATAGTCATGGGGAATATTTTTATCTTCTCTTCTTCCTTCTATATCATGTTATTATTTCCTTTAAAGAGTAGAAAATTGTGTGGTTCTCCTTGTGTCCATATGTCACCTTTCATGAGGAAGAAGAATTCAATTCCAAGTTATCTTCACACATGGCCTTTCATAGGAAGAAGTAAAATTCAATTTGAACTTTATCTTTACACATGGCATTCATAAGAGGAGTTCAAGTTCAATTCGAACTCTTCCATATAAAGGATAATATTAAATAATGAAACTCTAGAGTTTTCCAGAAACTGACTTCAGTTACTATATAAATAGCTCACAAGTAGTCTATACAGAGTGTTACACAGACCTTACAATCAAGACTGCTTATATCTTAATTCTAATTAGTCCGTTCTACTTCTGACCATCAAAATTACTAAATTATCTCTTTGAATAAGTTTATACATCCTACAATTAAAAGAAAATTCACCAGATTCTATTTATCATTTTTCTATACTTATCTGCTACCTAAATTTTCCTGAATAGAATTTCAAAGTTATCACCGTATAAAATTCATAGAAATTCTATTTGAAGCTTTCTGTCACAAAGTATTTTGGTAATTTGCCATCCAAGGGCACTCTGTAATTTCATCAAGCTTTCACAAAATATCAAAGGGTGTCTTGGTAATTTTTGCCTCAAGGGTACTATGGTAATTTGTCATTCACCCTTGGGGTATGATTGTAATTTTTAAAATATCCAAGTGTATTTGTGTAATTCTAGCTCAAGGGTATTTTGGTAACTTTCACTTTAAAATATCTAACCAAAAAAAATATTCAAGGGCATTATCGTCACTTTCACTTCAAGGGCATTTCCGTAATTTATACTTCAAAGGAAGGGTCATATGGTCATTTCCTTTCAAACATTTTTGTAATTCCTATTTTTATTTCTAATTAACATTTCACGCAAATAATTCAAACATAGACCAAACAAATTTCACACAACCTAACATCAAGTAGTTGCACAAGATTAACTCTTTAACCATATATTTTCAGTTATTGAATTTAAGGGCGTTACATTCAAAGCCAAAAAGGGGAGATTGTTGGATATAGGGGGAGCAACAAGAAGAATAAAGCTTTTGACTTAGAAGTGTTTTAAGCTTTTCACATGCCTTGAAGATTGAAATCCAAATCCAAGTGTATGAGAAGCAAATTTGTTGATCCTTGCATTTGCATACATATAGTCATTTATATGCTTAACAGTTTTTAACAAAGAATCAAAGCTATTTCGAAAAGATCTTAATGGTAAAGTTTGTGGAAAAATATAAATTCATTGTTTTAATCCATTACCCATAACAGTAATCAAATATATTGTTCATGTTTAAAATTGGAAAAGCATTGATTAACATTTTAATCGATTACATCACGAATTAATTGATTAGATGACTTATCTTTACAACTAGAAAAGCTTTAATGTATATATTAATCGATTACGCATTTCTTGTAATCGATTACATAATATAATTCAAGTATAATACATTTATGCTTTAATCGATTACCGTTCATTGTAATCGATTACACAAACTATCTTGAAAATCTCGTTTCACTAAATTAATTGATTACCATCATTTGTAATCGATTACATAGGCTATTTTGAGAAAACCTGCTTTGCTGCCTTAATCGATTACCATTATTCGTAATCGATTACACAGGCTATTTCTGAAATAAGACTTTTCTAACTTAATCGATTACAGCTCGATTTAATTGATTATACTGTTCGTTGTAAAACCTAGAAAGCTGTCTTAAACACTTTAATCGATTAAAAGGTAATTTAATAGATTACATAGTTCGTTTTAATCGATTATTAGACGTGTTTAATCGATTACAGGTTGTTGCAAATCTTTATTATAAATAGAAAAGGGCTTGGCTTGCAACAGAACTTGAACACTTCGTATTTTCTGAGCATACACAAGCCTTCTAAGTGTTTGAAAGTGAATTTCTGGGTTTACTAACTTCTTGTCCCACTGTTTAATCATCATGGGCTATTGAATGATTTTAAGGCAAGAAACTTCAAGAGTTTAAAGGAGAGCATGCTCTGAAAGTTTGTTTCTGTATTCAACCTTGGTTGGTAATTCATTTGCATTCATCTTCAATGGATCATCAGGTTGCTTCTCTCCTTAATCTTTGAGTGTAATTTCGATTTTACAATTTTTGTTATTTGATACTATTGTAAGTGGATTCTTGAAGCCTTGAATAGAGTAGTGTTCTCTAGGAAAGAACAGAGTAGTGTTCTCTGGTTCTTGTTCTTTAGGAATCTAATAGGGTTTTAGATTTCTATTCTTTATCTAGTGTTGATAAATAGAGGTTGTTGTAAAGCTTGTAAGACCATAAATTTATAATAGTAGAACTCTAATCTAGTGTTGATTAGAAGAAACTGGATGTAGCTTCTGTTGTGAAGTGAACCAATATAAATTGCTTCTGTTTTGAGCTATTAGTTTTCTTGAACTGAGTTAGTTGATTGAATAAGAGCATTCTTGGTTTTAAAAGTGATAAAGATCCTTAACTCTGATTTGATAAATAATTTTAAAAGATCAAGTTTAAACCAATTCACCCCCCTCTTAATTATTGTGGGTATTCCTATTGTTTTTACTAATGAACTCAAAACAACAATTCAACATATAAAACATAAGATTAAATATGGTTTGAGATTCCTTTACCTATCCAAACTCAATGAACTAGCTTTGAGAATAGGGAAGGAAAAAAGAAAGACAGAGACTATAGGTCCAATATGGAAGCTTTCTCCCACTCACACAACAGCTTCACATCATCCATACCACCCAAACCCCAAAAACCAACATAAACCACATCAAAACCATGAAAATGAACACTTTTATGAACTTCCAAAAGTGCTCATAGAGCGAAAACAAAAATGAAGATGAAGGGGGAAAGAGGAAAGTTCTTTACCACTGAACTAGCCCTCAGACTTGAATAAAACACTATTACAAGGTCCCTTCAGCAAAAGAATTCAAGATCTCAAGCCCTTTAATGGAGGGTTGTCTTGGAGAGAAAGAAGAAAGTGAAATGTTTTGAGTGTGATTCAAATTTGAACTCCTTTTTGTTGAGTCTATGACTCTTCTTATTCCTTTTAATCACACCCCTTCACTTCCTAAACTCATCGACCCCATCCCTATCACTTAAGGTCTACTCATCTCGATCCAACCACTCTAAAACTTACTATTCACACCTAAAACATGATTTACACATACGTAATCATAATCATATATATATAAACATCACAAACCATCACCTGGTAATTAAATTTAATTTAACTACGCTTACAATCTAATTAAAACACTTAATCAAGCATTATAGAAATTACAATGTTAGAAAAGACAACAATATTAGAAGTATTTGTTACCTTGAATAGAAAGAATTTGCAGAAGATGCAAAAAATTAACCTATGTGAATGGTCTACTAAGTATGAAAATTGTTTTACAAACACAGAAAGTGTGAAAAAATATAACATGAGAATGAATATTTTTCATGAAAATATGAGGACAAATTCAAACTTGACTTACCAGATAAATTATATAAAGGCTAAATTGTAATTTGATCTCCTTAATTTTCCAAATCCACAATTTTGGTGCCTTAGTATTTAATTGTATCATTAGGTCACCCAATTTTACAAATTTTTTATTTTGGTTCATTTGTTAGATTATTAATTGATAATTATGATTAATAGAATAATTAAGTTAACTTATAAATTAATTAAGAACTTTTAATTATTGAAAAACTAATTAAAAAATTATTAATCTCTTCCCCACTCCTATGTTGAGGAAGAGGGGTTGGAAATGACAGATTTAGGGGAAGAGGATAGGATTAATAATCTTTGATTATTTTTTAATAATTAATGATTTTTAATTAACTTAACAACTTTACTAATAACAATTATTATTTAATAATAATCTAAGACCATTGCTACTTACACTATTATTTTTTGCCCTCACTTCAATCAAGGTGCATAATTTTATTATACAACATTCCATATTAAAACTTCACCCTTCCCCTATCTTCTCTATAACATAGTTACCCACTCCCTCTCCTGCAAACTCAATGGTGCCTCCCCCTCTATTTGCCTAACTACCATACGCCAATGTCGGAGGCATTTTTTTGTAGCAATGTTTCTTTCTTCTTTTAATTTCTTTTCATCTCCTTCAAATTGATCACTTCACTTCATGTCCCTGGCTCAAAATAACTTAAGATTCATCTCTACAAAACATGCATGAAATCAGGCTTTCATCATTTCTGCTTCACAACATTGACCATAAGCTCTTCCTGTAACTGCGGGCTCTTAGCCTTCAACCACTTCAAAGTTGCTCGCTTCTTGGTCTCTAGAGAATCTAAAATGGCACCTCCCCACTGATGGCAACAACAAGTAACTCATCAGCAACAACACCTACATGTGAAAAATCAAAACTCTTTCAACAATTTTGTTTGTGTGTTCATAGAAATAAAACCTTTTTGTTTGGACGAAATTATTTTGCCTCAATTTTTTCCAATGGATCTGCATTTTTACAACACGGTTTTGAACAATGAAGGGATAATAATGTCCTCCGATGTCTCCTGCCTCGATTTTTGCTTGGCATTGCCGCAAGAGGGAGACCATGTGAATTTAAATCAATATAAGCATTGTTATTTTCTCTACACAAAATTATTTTTTGAAAATAATTTTTAATCAAATAATTATTCATTTTTTATTTATTATCTTTTCACTTAAATAAATTGTTCAAAATTTTCTTCTACCTAGATAAATTTTAATTTTCTTTTATACATTGATATGTATTTGCCAACATAATAAAAGCTATATATAAAATATAACATATAAGGATAGTTTTCTTTATATAAGCAGGTAGGTTTTTTTTACTTGATTCACAAGGATGAGGATGAACAATTTACTTAAAATCACACTAATATCTAAATTCTTATGGTGAAGTTATAATTTTTACTATAATGATTTACTTTAAATGTGTATTTTTTTTATTTTTCTTTCATGATTTATAATTTATGGAATGTTTAATTTAATAAACATAGAAACTATGAAAAAATAACAAATTATGTTGTTTTTTTACCTAAGTATGAAGAGAAAACATAATAAATTACATATGATACTAAATCCAAATAAAAGTTATTAAACATTTTTTTATCCCATGCATCGCATGGGTCAAAATGTAGTCTTAACCAATTAGAGAAAATATGTTTGAAAAGTGCACTAAAGAGTATATTCCTAGCACTAGTGAATACTCCTTCTGTCTTAAAACAAATAAAGTTTTAACCTTTGAAAATATTTCAAATTAACTTATGCAACCACTTTTCAACGAGATATTCAAACATCTATTTTGATTTTATCCTCTAATAAATAATGTTATCTTGAAAGAATTAATAATATATTTATTAAAATTAAGAAAGACAATAAGGACATTTTATTAAAATTGTCTCCAATTAAATACTATTTTCTTGGAAGACTTGTTATTCCTAATCTATGTGAAAAAAACCTTAAATATTATTTGAGATCAAGATATTGTTCCAACATATTCATTACTTCATCAGTTTCGCCAACAAAGGTTAGTCCAGTTGGTAAGGAATGAACACATCCCACAAAGACGATGGTTCGATTGCCGCTGTCAATGTGAGAACATTATTGGTGAGTATGTTGGATATAAGGGGAGCTGGAAGATGATCAAGTCAAGGATGAAGCCTATGCCTTAGATGAAATATTTTAGCTTTTCACATGCAAAGGCATTTGTAATTTGTTAAATGGTTAAGAGACTAATCTTATGATCCTTGCATTACACAAACATAATAATTAACATGCATACATGGTTTTATTAAAGCATAAAGGTTTTCATGTTTCCATAATGAAATTAATTTATGATGGTTATGTTTTTGGAAAAACAACATGTGACTGCTTTAATAGATTACCAGCTTGTGTAATCTATTACAAAGCCATGATGAACACTTTAATCGATTACAAACATATCGTAATCGATTACACAACACAAAACATGCATGACTGCCTTAATCGATTACCACTCAATCGTAATCGATTACATAGGCTTTTTTCAAAACTAATAATGACTGGTTTAATCGATTACAATTCGTTTTAACCGATTATGTAACACCCTAATATTTCAATAAATATATTTGTGAATCATTCTTGTGAAATTATTATGTGAATGTTAAGTTAGGTGAATGTTATATTCGAATGATCTATATTATTTATATGAAATATTAATTAGAGGTATTACAAAAGTAGTTTAGGGGAAATAACCATACTACCCTTCCCTTAAATATGAAATGACAGATATGCCCTTAAGGTAAAATGACGATAATGCCCCTGGATATTTTTTAAAATTACAAAAATGCCCCTAGATATTTTAGTGAGATATTTTATGATGGAAATTATATAAATGCCCTTGGATATTTTGGAAAAGACAAGAATACCCTCAGATATTTTGGATAGATATTTTAGGGGGAAATGACAAAAATGCCCCTAGGATGAATGATGAATTTACCACAATACCCTTCAGGCCAGAAATGACTAGATATACTTAGAGATTTTGTGAGAACCTGATGGAATTACAGAATACTCTTAGACATCAGATTATCAAAATACTTTGTGACAGAAAATCATAGAATAAAATTTCTATGAATTTTATAAGATAGTGACTTTAGAACTTTATTTGGAAGAATTTAAGTATCAGAAACATATAGTAAAATGATAGATGAAATATATGGAATTTTCTCTTAATTATAGAATGAATAGACTTATTTTATAAAATAGTTTAGTAATTTTGATAATCAAAAGTAAAGTGAACCAATTAAATTAAGATAAAGGTAGTTCTGTAAGAAAGATCTGAATAGCATTCTGTATAGATTACTTGTGAGTAATTTTTACTAGAATTGAAGTCAGTTTCTGGAAAACTCTAGAATGCTATAATTCAATATTATCTTTAGGTAGAAGAGTTCAAATCAAACTTGACTTCTTTCTAAGAAAAGCCATGTAGAAAGAAAAGCATAAACTAGAATATTCTTCTTCATTTAAAAGGTGACATATGTATTCAAAAGAAGCCATAAAATTTTCTCTTCTTTAAAAGAGAATGAAAAATAAGATAGAAGGAGAAAAAGGAAGACAAAAATCCTCCCCCTTGGCCAGACAAAATTCACGTGAAAATTATACAAGAAGGAAGGGCTAAAAATCATATGTTGATGCAAGAAAACATGAAATAAAGCAAAGTCTTCTACTTCCCTCTAGATTCCACGTGAATGTGCAAGAAAAACGGAGAAACTTCAAGAGCTTGGACAAGTGTAGGGACACTTGTAAAGTGGTAGCCAAGTGGAAAGCTAAGTCATTATGGCTTAAGAGATTTTTTCTATAAAGTGAAAGGATAATAATGAATCTAGTTGAAACCTAAAGGAATAAGCATAAACTAAGTTAGAATTTAATGAAACAAGGAGAAACCAAGCTAGAATGAAACTAAATTAGTTGGAAGGGCAAATATGTCCATGAATAATTAATTATTTTCCAAGTGCTATATAAAGGGGTGATGGGGACCTTGATTGAAAATCACTTTCAAGACATTCTCCCCACTAAACTTCACGTGAAATACCACTTCCTCATCCCTTTCATCCTTTCATTTTCAAAAGCCTAAATCAAATAGAAAAGACCCCACCACCATAGAAAGAATCACGTGTAGAAAGATCTAGCTAGGAGGAAGAATATGACAAGCTTTATAGGAAGAAACAAGGTATGTATAAGGAAGCTTTATGATAAAGATAGTTTAAGTGTTGTTTGTGTTTGAATAAGTGTTTGAAGTTCATGTGTTGCTGAGTGTTTCTATGAATTTCTATAAATTCCATTTGTTGTTGAGTGTTTCTATGAATCTCTGTATATGAATGATATGTTGAGTTTCTGTACATAAGTAACAAGCTGAGTTCTGTACTTGATTTATATTGAATCTCTGAGTAAATTATGTGAGACAATGATTGGAGATTGATGTGGAAAATACATATAAGTTTATAAAATGAATGAGTCATGCATAAGTGAAACCATCTCATGTGTATCATAAGAGTTACCTCAGAGAGGAGGTGTGTCAGATAGTTACAAGAACTGAGTCCGTGCGTTCAGATAAGAGAAGTCTGAGCTAGAGGATACTCTTGCAGTACGGAATCACATGAAGTGTGAGTGAGAACCTAGGAAACACTGGGGTACCCTGACTGATCGGATAAGTTCTGGACCACTGAGATGGGACTATCTTGACAATTGATACTACATGTTGATGTGTCTCATAAGAGTTGCCTCAGAGTGGAGGTGTGTATAAGAGTTGCCTCATAGAGGAGGTGTGTCAGATAGCTGCAGGAACTGAGTTCGAGCGGTCAGATAAGAGAAGTCTGAGCTGGGGGTGACTCAGCAGTGGGAAAATCATGCCACCCATGATGATCACATGAAGTGTGGATGAGAATCCTGTTGCAACACTGTGGGACCCTGACTGATCGTTTCAGTTCTGTGCCACAGAGATGGGGCTATCTTGACTGTTGGTACCAATTAATAAGAGTCTAAAAAGAATCATGCATTTTTTTAAGAATGTTGTCATATGTTTTATTTGCTTAAATTAAGTTTATCATAAACTTACCCTGTATTTTTGTGTCTATGGCTGACACCTACTATGACCCCAATTTGATTTGGGTGAGTAGATGAACAGTGAAGAAGGATTGGCAGATTGTTCTGATGAAAGGCTGTATTGAAGATGTCTGATTGAAGATGTTTTGTTATGATGAAATATTTAAGTTGTTTGTAATATGAATTAGAACAAATATCGGACTGTATTGTATTTTAGATTATACTGAACTTTTTAAATATTAATTAGTGACGAAATTTATTTGGAATTAATCATTAGTAAACTTTAGTTTGCTATTTTATCTATAAAAGGAAAGTATTTTCATAAAAAAATCAATACAACATAAAAAGGAATTTGAGGCGTTACAGATTACATTGTTTGTAAAGCTTTTCCAGATTGTGCTAAGAACATTTTAATCGATTATATGGAAGTTTAATCGATTACATGAGTTAAATTAATTGATTACTTTGGTGATTTAATTGATTACATTCAATTACAGAAGTTGTTTATAAATAGCTTGTGAGTTTTTCTGAAAGATACAACACTTCACTACGAAATTTTCAAAGTTTTCATAAGCCTTCTGAAATTAAGAAAGGATACTCTGAGTTCTAAAGTTCTTGTCCCACCCTTTTAAATCTTCATGGTGTATTGAAAGATTTCTTGGACAAGATTATAAAGAAGCTTTTGGATAAAAAGTTCTGAAACTTGTTTTTCATTTCAACTCTGATTAGTAAATCATGCTCGTTCATATTCATTGGATCATCAGGTTGTCTCTCTCCATTAACTCTTGTTGTAAATTCGTTTCTGAATTTTGGTTATTTGTAACTATTACATGTTGATTCAAGTGAAGCCAAGCATCAATGAACAAAGATCAAAGCTTCAAGATTTTGTGCTTTCAACATGCTCAAAGGAAAAGTTCCATGGAAAGCTTGAAGACAATTTGATTAATATAAAAGGAAGTATATGATCTGATAATCCAATTGTGCATATCATGCATCATTCGTTTATCTAGGATTGTTAGATTAAAAGAAGTAATTAAAGGAAAAGTCACATGAAAGTTTTTAATAAGCTATGTTTTTGGAAAAATAAAGTCTTACTGAAGTAATCGATTACAAGGCTAATGGAATCGATTATTTTGTTCTTCCTGCCTTAAGAAAACAATTTATGAACATTGTAATCGATTACAACACGGATTAATCGATTAGTTAGGCATTTTTATCAGAAATAGAAGTCTCTGTCTTAATCGATTACGAGAATTGGTAATCGATTACTGAATGCATTTAAAAGTTTTATGGTTCTGTCTTAATCGATTACATATCGAAATAATCAATTAAATGGTTCATTTTTTGAATTCTGGAATTACAATGAACATTTTAATCGATTACTATCTTGTTTTAATCGATTACCTATGCAAAATAATCGATTACTGGAGCGGGTTTAATCGATTATTTTCAGTTAAAAAATTCTGTTATAAAAGGAACCTCTTGACTGAGGTTTGCAACTTCGTGCCTTTTGAATTTTTTGAGTTTTAAGCATTCACAAACGTTCTGAGCTTTCATTGGTGACATTCTCTGACTACTAAACACACTGAGTCTTCACAAATTCATATGGGTTATTGAATCAAGAAGGTGAAGATTCATTGTTCATTCAAAGCATAGGAAAGGAATGCATTGAGTTGGTAATCTGTAATTCAATCAGTTGATTCATTCATGTGCATGCATTCTTGGATTATCAGGTGATATCTTTCCTTGTCTTTGAAAGTGTAAAACTGTTCTTTTAATTTTTTT
>PYAF01005565.1:23258-36656 GCA_007407185.1 Glycine tomentella
TTGTTAAATCTCTAAATTGCTTTGTTTGTGAATCAATTTCATTGCACAGAAAGTTATACTCTGTTTTCTATTGTTCTTGGAAAGGGAGTTGATTGAATATTGATTCTTGGTGTTGAAACAATTTTGAAAGTGATAAAGATCCTGTGGTAACTCTGATTTTAAAATTTTAATTGGCCAAGGTTCAACCAATTCACCCCCCCTCTTGGTTGTTTTGAAGTGTTCCTTTGTTTTTCATTACAAAGTATTCTTGAAGCTTTTTCTAGAGTGGGTTTCTCTAGAGGGAAAGAATAGAGAAGGGTTCTCTATGTTTTTATCATTAGGATTCTAATAGTGTTTTAGATTTATGTTCTTTATCTAGGTTTGATAAAGAGTGATTGTTGTAGAGCTTGTAAGAACTAAAATTTGAGAATAGTGAAACTCTAATCTAGTGTTGATTAGAAGAACTGGATGTAGCTTCACTTGAGAAGTGAACCAGTATAAATTCTTGTGTTGATCTCTATTCTTTAATCTCTTTTAGCTATCTTGATCTGTGGTTCTTGGTGAATTCTTTATCCCTCAACAAGTTAAGTTTTTGCAATTTTTTCTTGGACTGAGTGGTTTAATTGATTAGAAGTATTCTTGGTTTTATTATGATTAAGATCCATTAGCTCTGATTTTCTAAAGATTTAAAAAAAACAAGTTTAAACCAATTCACCCATTTTCTTGGTTATTGTGTGCATTCCTATTGTTTTCAATTGGTGTCAAAGCAAGTTCTTGAGTGTTATTCACGATCACTATCTTTCTTTAAAAAGAAAATGAATACAAGACAAATTATCTTCAAGGAGGGTGCCTCCCTCAATCGTCATCCAATGTTTGAAGGAGAGCATTTCAGTGTTTGGAAAAATAGAGTGCAAATCTTCATTCAATTAAATGACCCAGGTGCTTGGAATGCAATAGAAAAGGGTCCTTTGATTCCTTTAAAAAATGTTGGTAATGATATGATTCCAGAGAATGGGATGGAATGACAGAGCTGAAAAGAGAGTTGTTTAGTATGATTTCAAAGCTAAGAACATGATTACTTCTGCACTTTCTTCTGATGAATTCTTTAGAACTGTTAGGTGTAAAAGTGCAAAGGAGATGTGGGAGATGTTGGAAGTAACTCATGAAGGTACAGATGAAGTAAGAAGATCAAGGAAGTATGCCTTGATCCATGAGTATGAAATGTTCAAGATGAACACCACATAAAACATATCTCAGCTCCAAACAAGATTCACTCATATAGTAAACCATCTTCTTGGTCTTGGGAAGATTTTTTATGCTAAAGAGTTAAACATCAAAATCTTGAAGAGCCTCACAAGACCATGGCAAACAAAGGTGACAACAACCAGAGAATCAAAAGATCTATCCAAGATGTCCATGACTGCACTTTTCTGTAAGCTTCTTGAGTATGAACTTGAAATGTCACAACTAACACATGTAGAAGATGCAGACAAGAAACACAAAAGCATAGCCTTGAAAGCTGCATCCTCTAAGGTGGACAATGAAGAAGACTCAAGTGAAGAAGATGGTGATGACAATATGAATGTAATAGTCAAAATGTTCAGCAAGTTCATGAGAAGGAACAAGAACCTAAAGTTCACAAAGTTCAACAACAACAAAAAGAGTGACGACAACAACAATAACACAAATTTCACTTGCTTTGAATGTGGTAAGCCTGGTCACATTAAATTTTAATGTTCTATCTTTTTCAAGAAGCAATTAGGTGAAAAGAAGACAAAGAAAGAAGGAAAGCCTAAGAGAGCCTATATAGCATGGGAAGACAATGAGTCAACAACTTATGAAGAAGCAAATGTATGTTTCACTTTCATAATAAGTGAATATGATGAATTCTCAAGTACTGAAACAGAGGTAAATTCTGAATTTGATCATGTTGTTGATGTTTTCCATGAAATGCATGAAGAGGCTCAAAAGATTGCAAAATCCAACAATAGGCTAAAAGGAAATCTTAGATGGCATGTCAGAAAACTTGCAGAAATGCAAACTGAAATTTGTAACTTGAAAGAAGAAAATGAAAAACTTCTTTCAAGCTACAGAATGAATGGATGTGTATGTGCTTCTTCTTCATCAAATGTTGACAAATGTAAATCTTTGCAAGAAGTGTTTGATGAGTTCAAAAAGAGTCAAGGTGAAAAGCATATGTTATTACTTTTAGAAAAAAAATTACTTCAAAAGTATGCTGGAGATACTTCTGGGTTGGGTTACAAACATAGATCAAAATCTTTTGGAAAAACCAAGTTTGTGACTCCAAAATAGAAAAATCAAAAAGTTGTTTCAAAAACAAAGTTTAATCAAATGACATTTTGAAAGAGCATCAAAAGTTGTAACTTGTAACTATTGCATGAAGAAAGGTCACACATCTCATACGTGCTATGCTAGGAGATTCTATGTGCCAAATGGAGATTGCATTTGGGTGCCAAAGAAAAAGAAAATAGCTAACCTCTATGGAACCAACCTCAATTGGGTACCTTCCTTTGTCAGTTGATTTGAATTTTGCAAGTGTGTCTAAGAGCAAAATCATCATTATGGTATCTTGATAGTGGATGCTCTAGACACATGACATGTGACATATCCATGCTTACAAATTTGACTCTTAAAGATGGAGGATTTGTCACTTACGGAGACAATAACAAAGGAAAGATAGTTGGTGAAGGAAATATAGGAGACAACTTTAAAACCAAGATCAGAAATATTCTCTATGTGGAAGGTTTAAAGCACAATCTCATAAGTATAAGCCAACTATGTGATAAAGGATTCAAAGTTTCATTCAATGACAATTGTTGTATGATATGTGATGGTCAAACCGGTGAGGTGATTCATATGGGTAAAAGAAAAGGCAATATCTACTTACTCTCTATAGAACATGCATTCATTCATAACACTAATTGTATAGTAAGTAAATTTGATGAATCTTGGCTATGACATAGGAGAGCTAGTCACATTAACATGCATCACATGAATAAGCTTATTAGAAAAAACTTAGTCATCGGCTTACCTAAACTAAAGTTTGAAAAGGAAAAACTATGTGATGCTTGTCAAAAGGGGAAACAAACCAAGATTTCTTTTCAAAATAAAAATGTTGTTTCTACTTCAAGACCCCTTGAATTGCTTCATATGGATTTGTTTGGTCCTTCTAGAACTATGAGCTTAGGAGGTAATTTCTACGGGCTTGTAATAGTTGCTAACTATTCTAGATTCACATGAACTTTGTTTTTAAGATCCAAGAGTGATGCTTTCATTGCCTTCAGGAAATTAGCCAAGCTTGTTCAAAATGAAAAAGGAAGCCAAATTATCTCAATAAGAAGTGATCATGGTGATGAATTCCAAAATGAGCATTTTGAAAAATTCTATGAAGAAAATGGAATCAACCACAATTTTTCAACTCCAAGAACACCTCAGCAAAATGGTGTTGTGGAGAGGAAAAATAGATCCCTTGAAAAGGTGCAAGAACTCTTCTTAATGAGACAAATTTGCCTAAACATTTTTGGGCTGATGTTGTAACTACAGTTTGTTACACTTTGAATAGATTACTAATAAGGTCTATTTTGAAGAAAACTCCTTATGAACTATACAAAGGTAGAAAATCAAACATTTCTCACTTAAGAGAATTTAGCTGCAAGTGTTTTGTATTGAACAATGGTAAATAATCACTTAGAAAATTTGATGCTAAAGTTGATGAAGCCATCTTCCTTAGATATTCATTACAAAGTAAAGCATATAAAGTTTTCAACAAAAGAACTTTATGCATGGAAGAATCAGTTCATGTTATTTGTGATGAATCTAATCCCTCTAAAGAGGAAAAGAAGTGTGAAAATGATGCAGGTCCTTTAGAAGAGTTCATACCACTCAATGGATCAATGGATAAAGAAAAGGAAGAACATATTACTGAAATGAAACAATCAACACCTATCTAAGAGCCAAAGGATTAGAGAACTACAAGAGATCTCTCCCTTGACAATATAATTGGTGAAGTCACTAAGGGAGTATCTGAAAGATAGGGCCTTGAAGCCCGATGGCATGTGAGAAAAACAAAATTTTTCAAGCGAAAACACACATACCACACAAGAATCATTCTTTAGGACATAAATGTTACCTTGTTTATATTTGAAATTTGATGATCAAGGATAGGCTTGAAGATACAAGCCCTCTAATGTTGATCCACACCACTTCTTGTCAAGACTCAAGAACACTTCTTGAAGGCTACCAACAAACACCAAAGGAGGCAAGCTAGGCACACCAATGGAGAGGAAGAAGGTTAGGTTTTAAAGTGTTTTTACTTATCTAAGAGGCTCACCAATAGGTGATATTGGTGGCTGAATTTTCAGCCAAAACTCACACAAAGGGGCACGTGAAAATAGAGGAAAGTAGATAGGGTTTTTCCTTTAAAAACTATTAGAGAACTATGATTACAATAGCACACTTTATAGAAGAGTTTGATTCGGATTTTTTTTTAACCAAAAATTCTAATCATGAAGCATCCCACACGTGAAGAAAAGATAGAGTTGTTGCATTTCAAAAATTGCCAACAACCTCCTATCTTAGCCTCCTAAGACCAAGTCAATTACTTGGGATTTATTTTTGCCAAATGATAATCATGATTTTTTTTTATCCTCAAACTTCTTCCTAAAATGTAGGACATAATCATGATAAGATGCTAGTTGAAATCAAATTCAAATCTAGCTCTTTCTTCTCCTTTTGATATGAAACTAACTATTATAGTTAATTCATATTTAAATTTAGAATTTAAATTATCGAATTTAAATATTAGTTAATTAATTTAACTATTTAAATTAATTAATAATGTCTTGGACTATCCAAGCCCATTAACTCCATTCATGCGCCCCTCTCTCTTTAAGATAAGTATCCAAACTCTTTCTTGGGCCAACAACCATTATTAGACTCAAAACCTTTAATGCTATAATGTCATGACAATAAAGCGTTAGTGTGTGACCCATTAGGCCCAACATAGCTACTAACATAAATGAGTTTGGGCCCAACAAGGCCACTACTCATTTAATGACAACACAGAGCACTAGCAATGCTTTGTTGCCCCAGAACTAGTTAGGTAAATGACAAGATCATCCTATTAAATCTATTTGGTTTCTGTATGTATTTCCTTTCGTCTCGGTTACCTTCCCATAAAACCTAGGGTAAGGAAACGTATTAGCCCTTGCGGTCTAGGGTAAGCTTTAATACGAAATAGGGAGTCTCCAATTTTACTAACTCTAAAGGCAAATCATCTCATGATTTCTTTTACTATGCATAGATTCCCGAGTCCCGTAAATGTCATCCCAATTTCTCCAGTTTACAGATAACCTAATCTCTTACAGAGGTTTGACGAATTCCTTCAGCTAGTCACCCTAGGCTCATGTTCTTTCAGGACATGCCCAAAGGTATACCTATGTGTATCCATGTTTCAGGCAGATGAGGTATATAATCAAAACATGTCTTCTAGAACACAGTCTAGGTGAAAACTTCTGGTCTAAGGAAAGACACATCCAAATAATAAGAGACTACTCTAATGATACTATCTGTGAGATTTCCTCATAAAGTCTCTTTGTGGGTCCATTCAGTGCGAGTTATACCCTTATAGGTCCACCCACGACTTTAGCTAAGACATCTCCATGTCTATAGCTCATGAGGTCTTTACCTTGCATCTGCATACAAGTAGATAAGTCGTGCTAGTCTTACCCGAGATCACTGATCCCTATTCTCAGTGTCTCTAGACTAGGAACATAAAATTAGGAGTAAACATCTGGTATCCTTGAATCCTCATGATCGTGATCCCATCACTGATACTCAAGAGATACCTCTTTAAAGGAAATAACAACATGGTATAGAAGGAGGAAAGGAAGATAAAAATATCCCCCATGGCTATGGTATGCACATGAAGTAGAGGAAAAAGGGGAAATAAAGTGGTTTGTCATATTTAAAAATTGATAAGTTATGATAAGTAGAAAATATCTTAAGATTCATGAATTAAAGTGATAAGGTGCCATCATGAAAGCTTAAAAAATGTCTATCCACTTGTAAGCCACCATGAATGAAGGGATAAGAAGCCATCATGCCTTGAAAGATAATTACACAAGGTGGCATGAAAGGAAGAAAAAAAATCTTCTCCTCTTCCCTTGATAATCACGTGAAAGAGGGAGTAGGAAGGGAGGATATTTCATGACTTACATACATGATATAAGGACAAGTGGAAGACACTTGGAAGAAATACATCATGACTTAGGAGATTTTTGTATAAAGTGGAAAGATATTTAGAAGAGTAATTATGAGTTTAGTTAAGATGTAATGGAATGAGAAGAAACTAAGTTATAATGGAACTAGTTGAGAGTAATTAGCTAGAAAGGGCAATTATGTCTTTAAATATTTTATTATTTTCCAAACCCTATATAAAGGGAGGAGGGCCTTAAATGGAAGTCGGTTTCAAGACTCCATTTCTACAACAACTCACGTGAATCTTTCCCTCCCATCTCTTTTCATTTCACTTTCATCTTTTCCTTTTCAAGACTTCATTCCTTAGAGGATTTCCAATAGAAACAACCACTTAATCAATTTCAAATCCAAATCCATTTGAGGTAGGCTAGGCTTCAATCTCTAGTTAAGCATTTGTTTGGATTAATTTATATGCTTAATTAGGCAGATTTAAGGTTATCATTTAGACTTGAAATTCATGTCATTTTAAGGTTATTTTTTTTATGAGAAAATGTTGATTTTAACCATAGGAGAGGTGATGATATATAGGCTAAAATATTAGTATTGTATGGAAACCCATTTGATGAACTTGGAAGGTGATTTTGATGATATATGGACTGTTTGTTCATATTTTTATTATGGGGCTGTTTGGTATTAATTTTTAGAAGTAGATGTTGAATGGTGTGTAGTTAAATGGTTCAAATATAAAGTGATTCAATTTTGAGGATGAAGAAGTAAGGTGGTAGGTGAAAGGAGATTAAAATGCATGCTAGGTGATGATATTTCCTTGTGAATGTTTAAAGGAATTAGAAATTATTTGAGATATATATTGTGATTTATTAGTTAGATTACTAACATAAATTTTTATCTAGCTTGAGGATATTCAAAGGTCATGCCTAAGTGGTAATAATCTTATTTAATATGGTGGTTTAACCATACTTGTGGTACATATGATGTTATGATAACATCATCTTTTTCATAAGGTGGTATGTATTTTGCTAATGGATTTTATTATGGATAGATGTTAATGTAATGATAGGTTGATTCATGTTTCCAAGTCCAGTACGAGATTTTGTGAAACAGAATCTGATACTACATACAGTACGATATGTAGTGTCCAGGTGCACATATATGGCATAAATCATGCATGTTTGCGTAAGACGATCGCAGCGTCTACATCCAGTACAAGGTGTAGCTACATACAGTACAATATGTAGAGACCATATGCACCCTGGAAAAATTCATTTCATGCATTTATATAGCTTGCATAATTATTTTATGATGATTTACTAATATACTAACATGTTTTGGTGGTTTAGTTTTGCCTATTGAGAAATTTTATTTCTCACTAGATTTGTTTCATTTTTTTATAGATGGCAGCAGTGGTTAATTTCATTGATGCCTTGGACTGATGGTGGTACAAAGATAAAGAATTGTCTCTAGAAAATGAATGATAAAAGTGTTGTAGTTTCTATATGTTTCATTGAAAATGACTCTTGTACAACAACTGTGGCTACGTACTATATATATATATATATATCAGTTTAACAACTTCTATAATTTATGTGTTTTAGAATTTATACTAGGATCCATTCAGTAAAAATAAAATAGTAATAAAAATTATTTAACGATTCTTAAAAAAAATTAATCCTAATAAAAATATAATATCTAGAATAATTTTAGGTTGTTACAGAAGTCTCAAGACTTCATCTGGTCCCACATGGAAACTACTATCTCTCCCTGACGTGATGGCTTCTAACCGAGTCCTCAGAAAAGGATCAGACTTCTGGCTTTCTCTGATCTCTCCTAGCAAACCGCTAGTAATCCTCAAAGCTCCTAGTTTGACACTGTTAGGGGTAACCTCACATGCTAGGCTAAGGTCCCTAAACTGCTCTAGGAGATCCAACTCTCTAACCATCAAAGCAGATATATGCAAACATTTCCTACTCAAAGCATCATCTACTACATTGGCTTTGCCCGGATGATAGCTAAGCTCAAAATCATAGTCCTTAAGAAACTCTAACCATCTCCTCTGACGCATGTTCAACTCTTTCTGACTAAACAGATACTTAAGTCTTTTATGATCACTAAACACTTCAAACTTAGAACCAAAAATATAGTGCCTCCATATCTTAAGAGTAAACACTACAGTAGTTAACTCCAAATCATGGGTGGGTAATTCCTTTCATGTGTCTTGAGTTGTCTAGAAGCATATGCCACTGCTTGGCCATTTTGCATCAGCACTCCTCCTAAACCCATTTTTGATGCATCACAGTACACCTCAAAGCGTTCTCTTGGGTTAGGCATAACTAACACAGGCGCAGTCATTACCTTTTCCTTAAGAACTTGGAAACTATGCTCACACTGGGCATCCCACACAAAAACTTGACCTTACGAGTCAGCTTGGTCAAAGGCAATGCTAACTTGGAGAAACCTTTTATGAATCTCCGGTAATATCCTGCTAAACCTAAAAAAATTCTAATCTCAAACACCAACTTGGGGCTTTCCCACCTAAGAACCGCTTCTACCTTAGAAGGATCTACAACTATACCACCTTGGGATATCACATGTCCTAGAAAACTCACCTTCTCTAACAAAAACTCACATTTGGACAACTTTGCAAAAAGTTGTCAATCCTTAAGGGTTTGTAGCACAATCCTCAATTACTCTTCATGCTCTTCTCTAGCCTTAGAGTATACCAAAATATCATCTATGAATACTACTAAAAAAATGTCAAGATAGGGGTGAAAAATCCTATCCATATAATCCATAAACACACCAAGGGCATTAGTCACATCAAAGGGCATAACTAAATACTTGTAATGACCATAGCGAGTCCTAAAAACAGTCTTCGAAATATCCTCAGACTTCACTCGGATCTGATGGTAACCTAACCTAAGGTCTATCTTGCTAAACACACAAGCCCCTACCAGCTGGTCCATAAGGTCATGTATTCTAGGTAAGTGATACTTGTTCTTAATCGTCACCATATTCAACTGGTGGTAGTCTACACATAATCTCATGGTCCCATCTTTCTTCTATACTAACAACACTCCTGCTCCCCACGGATACACACAAGGTCTCAGAAATTGCTTATCCAACAACTTTTCTAGTTGTTTCTTAAGCTCTACTAACTCTATAGGAGACATCCTATAAGGGGCTATGCATATGGGTCCAGCACCAGGTACCAAGTCTATAGAAAACTCTATATCTCTCTCAAGCGATAAACCAGATATATCCTTAGGAAACACTTCTTTAAACTCTCTAACAACAGGGAGGTCACCTATAGAAACCTTGGTCTATACTTCTAGGTTAGACAAGATCATGTACACTTGAGCATTTTCTTTCAAAGATGTCACAATATGGTTAACAGAGATAAACATCCCATTCTTACTCACTTCAAAATCACTAAACACCACATTCTTATCAAAACAGTTTAACAAAACATGGTTGGAAGATAACTAGTCCATACTTAGAATAACATGAATTTGGCTGAGGGGCAAACAAAGTAGATCAATAAAGAATTTTCTACCAGAAATTTCTACAAGACAATTCAAACATACATCAGAAGCCAAAACAAAACCACTAGTTGGGGTCTCTACCACAAGATCATCACTCAAAGCTGACATATTCAGTTTAAGTTTCTCTACACACAAACGAGATATAAACGAATGGGTCGCACCAGAGTCAAAAAATACAAGTAACGGATCCCACTTATGAAACATTTACCTTGGATTAGATCTTTAGATTTCAAAGCTTCAGCACCACTAAGATTAAAGACTCTTCCTCTGGCTTTTGGATGTCCAGTTTGGTCCTTCAGGCCTCCACCATTCTGCTCTCTCTTGGGATATAGGCAATCCCTTCGAAAGTGACCCTTTTGCTTGCAGTTATAACAATCAGATCTCTTTGCACACAGTCTGTAGAGACATGCCTTGGCTTACCACACTTGAAGCAAGTGATCTGGGTCGAAAAGTAGTGGGTCTACTACTACTACGACCAACAAACCTCGTAGCGGCAGCCCTTTGATTGTTGTGACGGTTACCACATTGCTTAAGAGGGTTGGGTATGGTTTTCCATGATTTTAGGATCTAGTCTTCTTGTTCTTCATCGGACCTGTACTCTGATAATATGCCGCCCATTCTCGAGAATCCTCATCCTATATCCTACACATGTTAACCAACAATGGAAACTGACGAACAACTTGATAATTCACAGCTTGTTTCACCTCAGGTCACAAGCCGTTCAGAAGCTTCACATACTTAGAGCTTTCACCATCTGTTTCTTAGTAATGAGGAAAATACCTCACCAACTCTTTGAACTTAGCTGCATACTCAGCCACAGTCATGTTCCCTTGCTTAAGCTCCATAAATTCCATCTCCTTCTTGTTTCTAACATCTTCAGGAAAATATTTTTCCAGAAATACCCTCTTAAAAGTTTCCCAGGTCATAGCTTGACCTTCAGCCTCCAAACATTGGCGAGTGTTCTCTCACCAATACTCAGTTTCTTCTACCAGAGTGTAGGTGCCAAAAGCAACCTTCTACTCCTCCAAACATGCCATAACTCAGAAGGCCTTCTCAATCTCCCGTATCCAGTTCTGAGCACCATCAGGGTTGTATCCTCCATTGAAAGTAGGGGGATTGTTTTGTTGGAAACGATCCAACCCTTGATACTTAGCAACTCTTATAGTTTCTCCTCTATTCTGATTTCCCATAGCCTGAGCTAAGGCTTGGAGAGCATCAGCTATTGCAAGATCATTCCTACCAGCCATCACTTACTGTGAACATCGAAAAGTGAGAACTTGGAAGGAATCCACACAACAAAAGAACAATACAATTCTACACCCACTTAATCACTATAAAGAGTTGGTGCCTCGAGAAATCAATCATCTACAACAATTCTCCCTTGAGACATTAACATTTATCATTTACTATTTGTATTCCTGACTGCTTCCCATAATGTTCCTTTGCACTTCACAAATTATCTATATGGCCAATCTGATAACTCATGACCAGGCATTGGAACTTATGGTATAACAGACATAAGAATTACAAACATGTTATGACCACCACAACCTATGCATCACACCAATGTATGCAAATAACAATCCAAACAACTACAAAATAGTCAATTACTCAAACATCAAACATTCAACAAGTCAACACAAAATGCACAGAGAAACACAACAGACTAACAACTCACCAACTGAAAAGGTTCGACCTGCTCTGATACCATTAATGTAACCATCCGCCTCGTCGCTATGATATCATAACTCTAAATGTGTAATTTAAATTTTTAATAAAAACTCCATTAATTTGATTATGAAAATTAGAGTAAATTTTTCGCGATAATACATTTATCAAAAACACACACATATGTAAATAAATACATAAATATATAAACCATATACATATAATTTCTAAGTCAGAACATGACTCAGTTTTTACATATATATATATATATATATATATATATAAACTTAAGATTACATATCCTTCAAAAGAAACAAAGAACCAACTAAGAAAGAGTTGATAACACAACTCTTTCCCAACATAAATTCCAACGTTGTCACATTGGCTTGGCGCCTCCAACCAAAAGAAATCTCCCTCCAATATCACCTATTGTTGATCATCTGCTCCCATGAGCACAAGTTCGTGATCATCACAGGTACCAACCACACGATACAAAAATTGCAAGGGTGCGTTTATTATATAAAACCAACAAACATTAGATAACAATAAATGAGAAAGGAAACAACAATAACAGCCACAATCATTACCAAAATCCATCAGTCCAATATACACTCTACACATCAATCATTCAATTCATTACACAAATCAAACAATCATGTTAAGAATGATGCATGCACCTGACTCATCTATCAGTATGCAATGTGGTACCATATCCGGAAATAGCATTTTATAGGAAAAATGATTCACCACCTATCAGGGTCAACATGTCGTGCATTGGCCATTCCCCCCCCCCCCCCCCCGGTGATCAGCCAGGTAGTCACAAAGGAATTCCAAACCCGATGGCCCTTTAGTACTTACGTTCTCAGCCCACTAAAACTCACAAGTACGCACGTGCCTTCATTCTATTTCCACACATACCAATGAAGTATGAAACATGGGCATCATCAATGTATGACCATGGCCAGGAACAAATCCTTCCCTGCAAGGATGACCAGTCATACACCCCCCATGTACATACATAACCCACCAATGTGGGCTTACCGGTGCACTGACCGTGGCTAGGAACAAATCCTTCCCCGCAAGGATAACCAACCGATCACTACACCCCAGGTGTACATACACAGCATACAACCATAGGCACTATCAATGCATGACCATGGCCAGGAACAAATCCTTCCCTGCAAGGATGACCAGTCATGCACCCCTCACGAGTATCCATGTATATCCATACAATGACATTGTTCACATCAACATTATCTCTCATCAATGTCATTATCAACATCAACATCAACATCATACCATCTTCAGCATTGAAATTGCACTATGCATGTCGAGCAGCCAAGGGTCACTTTAGGGAAGCTTGCACTTCAAGCTTCATTTGGACTTCATTTCAATTTGCATTTTCCTTACATTTAGTGACATTTAGCTTGTAATTTTGTGGCTTTTATAAGGTGCCACAACTGAATGTAACTAACTTTGGTTCATTAATACAATTCTGAAAATTGTTGTGAGAGTTTACCCCAAATTCTTGTGAAAGTGCAGAAGTTAGAGTTCTTGAGGTTTGCTTGAAGATTGAGTTTCATTGCAAGGTAGATTTGGGAAACTTAATGTCTAATGGTTGTAGACAATACATCACAAATGAGATGATATTTGATGATTATGATGATGATGTTGAAATAAGATAATGTTTATGTAGTTGGTGATGTTTAAATAAGATAATGTTAATGTGGTTGATAATGTTGAAATGTGTAACACCCTCATATCTCACTATCTATGTACCATACTTAAGGTTAAGAAATCATACCTTCTCCAAGTAACTCATTTCCAACTTTATCATAAAATATCCTTAAGCAACAGAAAATCAGGTTAGAATTTAATAATTCTTAATTTTCTAATTCCTTTAAACTTCCACAAGAAAAATTCAAACCTAGCACACTTCTTACCTTTCACTTACCACCTTTTCTGATTAATC
>PYAF01005566.1:22415-49883 GCA_007407185.1 Glycine tomentella
TAATTGCCGTTTAACAACATCAGAAGCTAAAATATTCGTCCTTTAATAATTTTAAGCATTAAAATGTTGTTTTTGTAACATAGAGATTAAATTAAGTTAATTGATAATTTTATAAACTAATTTGATCTATTGATCAATTAAGAGAGCTACACATATTTTTGTAATAGACATAGCTTGTAAGTAGAGAGAGAGTGTTTACGACAGATTTTAACAAAAAAAAAAAAAATAGAAATCATGGAAGTTCCTGAAAAGTCAATTTTTTTAATGGTTAATTAGTGTCCTAGTTTTCCTTGAAGATTACATTTAGAAATCATGGAAGTTCCTTAAAAGTCAATTTCTCAAATAGCTTTTTTTTATGTTCTTTCTATTTTCAAATCCTTTGACCATATATATGTATTTGTTGCTCCATTTCAATAAACCAATTTATGTGATGCCCCATATTGTGGGAAAGGCATTGCACAATGTAGAATCATCACTAACACCATAGAAGTTGCAAAGCTAGAAGGAAAAATTACAAGTGACAAACTTACTATAGTGTTGGCTTGAGTTTTGAAGTACAGGATGTGGGCAAAAGATATTAACCAGTCCTGCTACAAAATCCATAACTTGGCTTTCTGATGAGCTACTCAGCCTTCCTCACCAAGTATGCCATTGGATATTGCCAAGCCTCCTTAACTAGATACCTGAAAATTAAAAAAAATTCAATACTCAGGATAGGTGTTCTCCTTCGATTAAAATTTATTGTTATTTATTATTATTGAATTAAATTAGGTAAACATAAATCGCTACTTATAATTAAACAATTGCATATATTGCTTGAAAACTCTTCTACACAGAACAATGATGCTTGAAAAGAGGTTGACTTGTAAGCTGCAAAGAAGACTGCAGCAGTTCCTGCAACAACGCTGTAAAATCTAAGGAGACAGAGAAAGAGAGATTAATGTTAAATACTATCCAGCATAACTACTATATAATCAATTCCAACAAGAGAAAAGAACATTAGCAAGAGAAAATAATATTTATATTTTTTTGATTGTAATTGGGTCACGAGTTTAGTATTTTAAAAAATCATGTTAATTGGAAGTATTTTGAAAAAAAAAACAAGTGAAACCAAACAATTAATCAATTATGCACCCAGAATCAATTAATCAATGTGAGCCCAAACAAGTGAACATTTCCCAAAAATCATGTTAATTTGAAGTATTTCAACATAATGTGAAACCAATCAATGCACTTATAATGTGTTTAATTCCACACCCCAAATGTGATTTTTTATGTTCACTGATAAGCCAATTGTCATAGGGTTATAGCTTTCACATCTCAAATGTGATTTAAAAAACACAAACCTAGTGAATATTAGTAAATGTTAGTAAACAAGACATAATAGGAAAGAGAGAAAATTATACCAATCAACAAACTGAACAGTCCTCTTAGTCTTGATGGTGACAACAACAGCATGTGACACTTCCATGTTAGGGCATGGTTTTCTTTTACCTTCATGATATTGATTCAATCTTTCTTGTAGATCCTTCTGGAGAAACTCTTCTATCCGAGTTGCTTGTACTTGTAAAAGTCAATCATAAATGTTCTATGACACTGGAAAAGAAATTTGTCCTTTAAAGTTTCAAATTCCTTAAACCTAGAAACTATGCCTATTGTAGTCAAAGAAAACTAAAAAAGTTATATTCATATTACACATTGAAATATCTTATCTAGCTGCCTGGTTAGCTGACCAACAAAAAAAAAAAGTGAAACCTAGTAATATAGCTAATTGAAACTTTGATACTTGTTTAGTCCTCTTGAAACTTCAAGTATGATAAAATAGGATGAAAAAATATCCTTGAGCTATGAAAAATAATTAAAACAAGACAAAAAGTATGGAAGCAAAGAAACTACAGTGCAATGCAACCCAATCCCTTCGAAAATCAGATCTATCAATACCCTTGAAGCAACCATGGTCTGAGAACCAAAGAGAAGCGAAGAATATACTCCAAAGTAAACTTATGGGCAAGGAAATTCATTTGAGGGTGTGAACATTCCAGATTTTAAGAGAATATGGTAATGGAAAAAGTGAACGCTTAAGTAGGTGGAAAAATTTGCAGAGAATATCACTTTACACTTGCTTAGTACCCTTAAAAAAGGTATATAAAAATAAAATATAATAAATGTTGCAGTCTTGATTAAAAATTATTTTTAAACCTCATGCTTTCTACTCTTCCACTTTCACCGACACAATCAAGGATACCCAAATGGTAACTCAAATTACAAAAAAGATACACTTTGGTTGGACTGAAATAAAAACAAAATAAATATCTACCTCATATGAAACTTCCTGTTGCAATCTTTCATAATGGTGGAAATTGAACAAAGGTTCGGTGGCCCTCTAAACCCACAATGAAGAACTGAAGCTTCAATGAAATCACAAACCCAAACAGTTCCAAAGTCATTTAAACGATAAAATGGTATTGAACCCATATAACCCAAACCTCGAAATGTTGAACCCCTAATCCAAAACAGAAGATAATGAACTAAAACCTGGGTTTGCGAAACGCGAAAATGTGAGCACTCACTTTGTACAAGGACAACCGCCGAAAACTACCACAGATTGACGGTGACCACTACAGCCTAACCGGAGGGAAATACCACGGTGGCAGACGATGAGGGTGCACAAGGCCAGGGAATCGCGAATGTGTCTCAGACATAGTGACAAAGTAATTTTTTAGGGTTCTGCACTGAAAGCTACTGAGAGAGAGTCCCTTGTAAAAAAAAATTAATGCCCAATCAAACACGGTTATCAGTAAACGTCTTTGAAGATTATACAACAAAGGCGGTTTCAATGTAGGCCCGACCTCGTTTGTGAAGTTTAAAGACGGTTTGCACGTAACCGTGTTTGAAAATAACAACTTATTTACGAAAATGCCACCATACAGGAATTTAAGACAGTTTTCATACAACTATCTTCGATTCTGCGTCTTCGAAGGCCACTTTTGTAGTAGTGTTATGCTTATTATAACAAAAAAATACAGCTTATGACTAAGATGTTTTTCCAACCGTGAAAGACTTGATTGGCTCTTCCACAATAACATGCTTATATGTTCAAGTCTAAAAAGCCATAATAAATGTCACTCTTTCAAAAAAAAAAAAAAAATCCTCATGGGAGTCATGAATCTTTAGTAGCAGGGTCACACTTTGCAGCCAACAAGGAAAATAATGAATTTTCAGCATTTGTGATTTGTGAGAGGATTGGGGGCTTAGGGCACTGGGAGGTGCAGACCCTTGGATGTTCTGCAGTGCTATAATTAGGGGAGACTTTCCAAACTTAATGAGTTAACAAGAGTGTGGAGTCATGGACTGAATTAATCGGACAGGGTAAACAGAGGGCCTAAATTATATTGAGCGGTGCACAACAGCCAGCTCCAAACAGAGGCCTTTTATGGCCTTAACAACCAGCACAATATAGAAGAGCCTATAGTAAGAAATTTCATGAAAATGTACTAGTCTGGCACCAGAACAGCATACCTTTGTTTTAAATAGCACATAACCAATACCCTTCCAACATTAAGATGAGGATCTCGAACAACTCTGACAGCTTCTATACTTGATTCCAGGTTGGATATACCACAAAATAACTTATAAAGCTCTTCATCCTGCAGAAAAGGAAGATATCATAACATCCACTAGATAACAATGATGCAATTGTGAAACCTCAAATATAAAACTATCTATCAGAAGCACACCTTCACATCAATTTCACGTGACCAGCCTGTTTATAAGGAAAATGTTCCTGGTGGGTCCACTTCTACAAATAGGTGACCAAGTCCCAAAACAAAAGGCCTTGCCCTACTCATAGCCCTATCGTGATGGACCCTGGATCCTTGTAGGTGATTTGAATGAGATTCTTCATCCTTTTGAGGTCTTTGGAGGTAATTTCATTATTTCTTGCTCCCTTATTTTCGCTTAAGTCGCCAAATACACAAAAGCCAAATAAATCTATAACATCCTTATAAAACAGACACTTACAATATAGCAGCAACCAACAAGTAATCCTTATAACAACAATATGATCAGTATTCTTGGGGAAAATGTGAACAGAAATGAAAGAAGCATCACCTCCCTAACAGTCCAAAGAAATCAGAACTTAGGAAAATGAACAAATTTATGGGATGACATCAGAAAATTCAATAGGAAAAACCCATAATAGTAAAAAATTTTAAGACACACCCACAATAGTCAATTAAAACAAACTAAACAGCATTCAGTGTGGCTAACAACCCATAAAGAAGAGTAGCTACAGGAGGCTAAAGCAGGTACAATTTTTATGAAAGATTAAATTCAGCTACTACCATGACAACATGCAAGATTAAATTCAAAGACGGTTATATGTCGAATGGCTTAGAGGCTTCATGTTGGTGTTCTTTAAAGCTCTCTTCATGTCTTCGTTTATTACCTGTCCAGATACTTATTGGTTCATGACAGCAATTTACAATTGATTGTCAAATATTATAGACCAGTTGAATGCTTCAATTAAATCCTAAGTTTATTAAAAAAAAGTAGTTACTATCCTTTTACGACAAAGATCCAACATAAACTAACATCATAGTCCACTCAAATAAGTAAATTCAGCATAGACTCATTGAGAGGGGAAACCCTTGGAAGTTTTCTCTCCTATTGGACTTTTCTTTTCAACACCTTTCAAAAATATCTCTCGGCATAGCTTATTTTTATTCTTGGTTCCTAACAAACACACAAAAATATATTAAAAGCTAGCATCAGTTAATAAAATAGTTTTTTGTCAAAATATTCTAATATTTTTATTTGTATTGATATAGAAACTCAAAAAATAAAAAATTATAAAACTAGTAACCACAGTTCACTACCATTAGTATAAGCTTTTAAGTGACACTGTTTTTTACTACCCAAATCTCCATATCAATTGCTGGCATATATTTATTCTTTCACACTCAAATTAAGGCAGTGGATACAGGCATCACAAGTTCACAACCTGCTTAGTGGTGTCATCATCATCATCAGAGGTACCTCAACACTACCATTATTACATTGGCAGCTACTTGCTTCACCTCTCAACACCACCACCACCACCCTATGTATGCTACAGTTAGCATTCCATTTTTTCCCCTTGCAATTAACCTAAAAAAAAGAGATTTATTACAAGAGTTTCAAATTGAACTTTGACTAATAAACAATTTAATCGTTTTTTGTTTGTTTCATCTTTTCTCTAACCTTAAAAGATCATAAAGCATCAACAATGACACTTCCATCATAATTTTGATTGCTGATACAGTGAAAGAACAGAATTCCCTCATACTGTCATTGCCTAGTCGTTAGTGGGCTAATAAAAAACACAACAAATATGAACAGTTCTAAAATAGAAACTTGACACTTGAAGCATAATTTACCCATCAAATTCAAAGCAAGCATGAATTTTATTCTGCCTAGCTAACTAGCTAGACTGCTTCATTTCTTGGTTACTGATTTTTCAAGTTCATGCATGACAACTAGTTAATAAATCAACATAATCACTGTTAAACTAAAAGCCTTCTGTTGCAAGAATGTTCAAAGTGACTACTTATCTAGTATTTCAGGAAAAAAATGAAACCAAAATATAATTGATTCTATTTCAAGTCTGCAATCAGCATGAATTGAAGATATCATCTTAATTAGTTTCCCTCTCAGGTTTACATTTTTCAGTGTTACCACATGATATTGCAACAAAAACAAAACAATATTCATATTTTTTCAAGTATATGAATGGTGATTTTTCCACATATGTTATGCACGTGTGCCATAGATATATTTAGCACTAACATGCTACACTTTTCTAAGATAATGATTGTAGCACCCATGAGAGGGCTTCTCAACCATGCTCATGTCACTCAATCTCATATTCACTTTTACTCTATGTCCAACCTTGACCATTTGAAGGAAGGATGCATGTCTGACTGGTGATGACATCTAATCCATGTTCAAGTACATCATATATAATTATACTTACTGAAACAAAAACTTCCAGGATCGCGACGGCGTGGAGCTTGGACTCGTCCAGATTGCATTGTGTGGAACCTTCGCCGCCGCTGGTGACGTCGAGGAGACGGTGGCATCCCTCGGCGATGAAGGCATCGGCGTAAAGGGAGAGCCTACTATGGAGGGCCCAGAGCCTGCGGAGGCAGAAGGCGGCGGAGAGAGAGGCATCGTTGGGGACGGAGAGGTAGGAGAGGTAGGAGAACGAGGCAGAGATGAAGAGGTATTTGGCCTCCATGGCGAAGGTTTGGAGCGAGGCGCAGGCAGAGACGACGGAGGCGTGGAGGAGGAAGAAGGCGGAGGCGAGGGCGAAGGAGAGGTCGGGGGAGAGAGGGAGGAGCAGATGGATCCGTGAG
The DNA here is from genome assembly GCA_007407185.1 of Glycine tomentella. Lineage (NCBI taxonomy): Eukaryota > Viridiplantae > Streptophyta > Magnoliopsida > Fabales > Fabaceae > Glycine > Glycine tomentella. The sequence continues at coordinate 28,811 of PYAF01005566.1, forward strand.
AGAAGAGGAACCCTAAAGGGGAGTTAGAATGCTAAGTGTGGGAGAAGAGGGAGACATTTAAAAATAGCGTAAACATTCTAAGAGGTTTTGCAAAACTCGTCTTTGAGTCACAGTATTTTAAGGCGGTTTTTAGAATAACCCGTCTTGGAATGGAGAATTCTAAGACGGTTTTAGCGGAACCATCTTAGAATTATTGTATTTATTTACAAAAATGCCACCGCGCTTCTTTCTAAGACGGTTTCAGATCAACGGACTTTAAATCGGCTTCTTAAAAGGCCTTCTTTGTAGTAATGTGTGAATGCAATGCACTTGGATCACCAGAAATGCTTTTTCCTTTTACATTTAATCACAAGTTATTCTTCAATACTTCAAGGCATGTTGAAAGCTAAAACCAAGCTTGATTCTTTGTCCATTCTTCAAGTGATTCCTTTGAATCCAACAGCCGCCATATGGGTAAAGTGACTATGTAACATCTCAAAAACTTAAATATGTGAATTAGTGATAAAAAAAAAAAAGAAATTACAAAAATGTTTATAGGAGAATGACCATATTAGCCTTTCCCTTGATGTGAAAATTACCATAATACCCTTGAAGTAAAAATTACAAAAATGTCCTTGAAGTAAAAGTTATAATAATACCCTTACATTTTTTTGTTTGATATTTGAAGTGTAAATTACAATAATACCCCTGGAGTAAGTGACAAATTATCAAAATACCCTTGGATATTTTATCTTAGATATTTTGTGGAAACTTGAATAAATTACAAAAATACCCTTGAAATGACAAATTACCAAATTGCCCTTAGTAACACAAAAAAATACAAGAATCTAGGAGTACCTAGACTCACCAAAAAAAATTATGATTAGTATCTAAAGGTATCATAAGTTAGAATTTTAGACCATGTGAACACATTAAGTACAAAAATATTAGGTATATGATAAAATCTTAGAATATCTAAATAATATCTATAGTGTTATGAGGAAAATTATCACATGAGGAAGACATGTGTGTGATACAAGAAGGATGTGATAGAAGCTAAGGGATCCAAGTAGAAAGCTTAAAAGTGCTTAGAATAAATTTAGTCATGATTAGTTAACTTAATAGAAGAAACAAATTTTAGTAACACAAAAGGATTTAGCCATGTGGAATCTTTTATAAAGACATAAAATTTTAGATGAATGACCAAAGAAAATTAATAGGTAATGACACCTTAGTAGCTATCACATCAATTTGAAAACACATGAAGTACAAAGTTGTATAAATACTAAAACTAGGTGCAGCCACATGTGCTTGTATATATGAGATTTTTTTTTTTTATAAAAAAACAACAAAACCAATAGGAATTTAAGCGTAGCCTTTATGTGAGTTTGTACGTATATGCCTTCTTAGAAGTGGTGAATGATAAGGCATGCATAAAACAAAAAGGATCTAGCCTCTTAAGCAAGCCTTCCACGTAATGGTCAGCCATAAATGAAGAGAATCTTCACTTTATTAAAAGATAAGGTACATTAATGAAGCAAAACAAAAATCTAAGATAATAACTTTAAGCCATGACTACTTGGTTGCATTATAACCAAACAGGGGACTGACTAGATTACATCCTAACTAAATTTTATACTATAAATACCCTTTCATTGAAAACAAATATGCACCTTATTCTCTCACTCTCAAACCTCACATCACTTTCTCCTTATGTCTCTTTACTTTGCTTTATTCTTTTAACTTCTTTCTTAACTTCCAACCGTAGCCTATCACTTCTATTGCCTCCTTCACCTTTCCAAAACATCAAATACTAGACAAGACTTTCATTCTTTCAAGACCTTGAGGAGCAACCAAGTACTTGGAAGAGTTGGAAGAATTGGAAGCAAACTTGTCCAAGGTAGGTGAAAGTTTAGGTTTATTAAGCTTGATTCTTGAGATTATTTGAATGGTATTTTGGTGTATCTTAGTCTTAAGCTTGATGATATGTGGAAGTTTAATATCTTGTTTTCTCAAAGATCTTTAATACAAATTTTCTTCAAGAAATGAGTGAAAGAGTTCAAGTAACATCAAGGTAGGTGTAGGACTAAGCTTTTGGTGAATATTAGTGTTGAAGCTCGAATGGTTTTGAGCTGAATTTTGGTGTGCTTTAAAATTTTTATAGCTCCCTCTGTACTTAACCAAACGAGGTGCTTGACCACTTATTTTAAATCTTAGGATGTCCTTTAGGGTTGTCCTAAATTATAGGACCGAACTGAGCAGTGAATCATGCACAAAATTTATTTAAACCCAAGCTGTCCAAAACTATGCATACTCAAAACAGCCACTGCCACCGATTTAAAAAAATTATTTCTCTCTCATTTCTTACTCAAATAAGGTGTATAATATATGGAATTAAAGACTTAGATGTTAAATATAACATATAAAAAATTCAACTAAATCTAGATTATGTACTACTTGAAGTCACGAAAATACTAAGAGATGTCAGTGTAGAATTTTGAGCTTGCTGGAGTGTTGTTATTAAAATGCTATAGCTAGAGTTGTAGAACTCCAATTGAAGCATGTGATACCTTTTTAGAAAGCTTGGGAAGTCTAGTTTAACATACTAAAAGATGGAAATTTAATGACTTGTTGACTAACACAGGTTATGGGAAGAACCAAATCTTATGTGGTGAGAATTCTTGTTGTTATGATGTTCTTGAAACATGTTTTTGTGTGATGATGAAATCTTGATGTTTTGTGGCATAATTGCATTACATGATGTATGTAGCTTTGCATGTCATTGAGCATATCATGTGCATTAAGAAAGATAAAAAGATAAGACCTGAAGGGTGATACAGTTAAGCTAAGCACGACCTTGATGGTGCCCAAAGGGTGATACAGTTAAGCCGAGCACGACCCTGATGGTACCCAACGGGTGATATGGTTAAGCCGAGCATGACCCTGCAAGAAAGACATATTGACCCAAGGGTGATACAGTTAAGCTGAGCACGACCTTATGGGACCCCAAATGGTGATACAGTTGAGCTGAGCACAACCCTGCGGGAGGAACCTAAATCTAGTAATGAGCTCATTGTCTAGTTTAGGGTATTAAAGAAGAGATTATTAAAGAAAAGCTATGTATTGTCATGATTTGAAAATTAAGATTGCAATAATGATGAAGTATGAGATTATTTTTAAGTGTTTGTGAATAAAATGAAACTACTTCGGATTATATGTTTATAAAATTAAAATCAACTAAGATTGTTCACATGTTTTCTTAATAAACCGAAGTAGCTGGAATGATGACGATGACACTGTATGATGAGTCAGTTTTCACCTACTGGAAATTCTTTGAAATTCTCTCTGTTTTAGTGTGTTCCCGTGTCATTCCAGACAAGTAAATCGGGATGAGCAACTAGAAATTGGGGACAATTAGAAGATTTCTTTTAATGTTGCATATTTGTAGTATTTTCCTATATGATTTGTAGTATATGGACATTAATATTATTGTATGAAATATTATTTACAAGTTATTACTAATTTTGTAATTTATTAAAGAAACCAAAAAGTCTCAACAGGCTCTATATAATCATAATTTTCATAAAATAGTTAAATTTCAAATATTGAGACAAGTTTTTCTTAACCGGATTTGGTTAAAAAATTTATGTTAGAAAAGTTAACATCTTCTAGTTACATATTATGACCTAGGCATAATATAGTAATTAGAAAGATGTTACAGATTAAGCAAAAGGAACTGAGGGCATGGATTGGATTATATGTGAAGATATATTCCAAACTGTGGCATGAACTCTGTTGGTCCTACAAGTTCACTTATTTTTATTTTTCAGTGCTTTACTGTTTTTCCAACTTCTAATTCTTAGGTTTGATGGTGAGAGTGGTATAGTTCTTGTTCATGACTTTAGAATTTATATATATTGCTCTATATTTTAACTTACCTTTTATGTTTTAGATTGTAGAGAATAATACTGAATCCTAGGAATGGAAAGGAGAAAATTAATAGCCATATATTTTTTTTTATGGTGCCCATGACATTGTGCAAAATATCTACTAATTTTATTAATGATTATTCTCTGCTGGAAAATCTGACTGATCACCTATAATGAGATTTTCCTTTCAATCACATTTTTTCATCCACAAAATTCAAATTCGAGACCTTATTTAAGAGGATCAAATTCAATACCACTCAGATCAATGACTTATTCGTAAATGATAGCCATATGTTGATGGTGAATTTTTTTTTTTTAATGAAATTCAAAGACTTTTAAAGTTGAAAAGATAACTTTCTATAATGACTCTAATCAACAATAATTTTTTATGTGAGACGTATAGAATCAATTATCAAATATTGAGAGTTCTTTTTATTTAAACCAATAGTGACATGCTTTCAACTTTACGGTATGAGTTAAGCTAAAATCCCAATTCAATTACCATCACCAAGATTTTAGTTAGTGTGTAAGATTCTCGATTCAATTTGCAAAAATGAGTTGAATAATGATCTTAACTTCGATGGTTTTAACAAGTATATAAGAACTTGTGAACAAACCTTAAGTATATAAACGACCAATCGATTATCAATTTTGAAAATTAAATTTTAAACAAAAAACAATTAAATGATTGAAGAAATGATGAAATCATGAATGGCTTGAAATGTAAATGTGAATTGAAGTGAATTGCATTGAAAAGTAAATGAAAGCCCTAAAACTTGAAAGATAGAAGGCAATGAAAATGTAAAAGTTTGCAGAAATGTAAATGACTTGAGTTTATATTACAGGATATGTGAATACTCAAAAATTTAAAAAGAATGTAGAAGACCGTGAACTAATATAAATGAAAATACTTCTAAAGTGCAAGAAATTTAAATGACTGAAATCATTAACTCGAGAAAATTAGAGTGAAAACAAACATAAATGCTTGAAAATGTAAAATTGAAGCTTAAAGGGACAACGCTGAAAGATAAATGCCTGAATTTAAAAGAGAGAATGCAGTTGAAAAGTGGCCATTGTGCCTTGTTTTCTTCATAATATTATCCTCTCTATTCATTTCACTGAGTCAGAGTGTAAAAATATATACAAGATTGGTCCAAAGATATGGACAACATTCCAGTCAATAAGAAAAGAACAACCACACTACTAGAAAATATAGTTTTAATATTGCTACGTTAACATCGATTTTTCATAAAACCGATGTTAACAAACACGCGATGACATTTTTGTAAAAAATGTGAGTTCGTTAACATCGATTTTTAGAAAAATCGATGTTAACAATCACCACATTGACATCGATTATTTAAAAACTAATGTTAATGTACTCACATTAACATTGATTTTTCAAAAATCAAAAAAATCAATGTTGTAAAATTTGATGTTAATGTCAATTTTCTTAAAAAAAATCGTCATTGTATTTGTCATATTTATAGTCTTTTCCCTATTGTCGTGCTCACTTTTCAGTCACCCTCTCACTCTGTTTCTAGATTTCAAATCCTACCTCTCCCCTCGCGTGCTGTCACTGTCATTGTGACTTTGTCTCTTGCTCTCGGGCACTCTGACTCTCATTATCACTCTCACTTTCACGTGCTCTCACTTGAACTCTCGACGGAGGTGGCGGTTGCACGTCTCAAGTCTCACTCTCAGTGACAGTGACAAGGCCGTGTACACTAGAGACGAAAGGTTAGCGTTTCTCTACTTGCTTACAACATGTTTGACGAAATGTGTTTGGGATTAGGATTAAAATCATTGTTTCTTTCGATTTTTGTACTGGTTTCTATCATTAATGCAATGTAAATGAGACTGACGTTGGTTTAGATGCTGGGATACTTGCATAGTGTTGTAGTGTAATTTATAATGCCTTTTTTTTGTGTAATTACTAGTGAAAGAGAGAGAAAGATAGAGAAAGTGACATTTTCTTTTTCTTTTTTCTTTTGTGTAGTAAATTTCTCTCTATTTAAAGTCTCACCCTCACTCGATATTCCTGCAAGGTCTGGACGAACCCATTTGGTAGTGGGTTAGTTGGATATGGACAACCTGTACATAAGATAAGGTCCAGCCTAAGCACAGATTCATAGTACACTACTACAACTAGCGCTTTCTACGTCGGTTGTTTAGCACTTTCTAAGATGGTTGTATAATCCTCTTTGTATCGAACATCGTTGAAAGTCATCACTTTCGATGACGGTTATATAATAGTCTTTGTGGCGCTCACTTTCTAAGACGCACTACTACAGGCGACACATACGACGACGGTTCTAAACCTTATACAATGACGGTTCTAGAATCGTCGTTGTTGCGTGTGTCGTTGAAAATTGGAACTTTCGACGACGGTTATAAAAACTTCCTTCGTATCTTTTTTTTTAAAAAAAGAAGATACAAAGACGATTTTGTCAAAACCGTCTTTGTATGTTCACATACAAAGACAGTTTTGGCGAAAATCGTCTTCATATGTGCACATACAATGACGGTTTTTGCAAAAACTGTCTTTGTATCCGCTATTGTGTATTTTTTTTGTCAAAGTAGATACAAAGACAGTTTTGGCAAAAATCGTCTTCATATGTGCACATACAATGACGGTTTTGGCAAAAACTGTCTTTGTATCTCCTTTTGTGTTTTTTTTTTGTTAAAGGATATATGAATATGGTTTTTTCCAAAACCATCTTCGTATGTACACATACAAAGACAGTTTTGGCAAAAATCATCTTCATATGTGCACATACGATGACGGTTTTGTCAAAGACCGTCTTCGTATCTCCTATTGTGTTTTTTTTATAAACGCATATTTTTTTTGTAAACGGATCCTTTCTTTTTTTTATTGCACCTATATTCAAAAACTCAACACAAACATACTAATCTTATATATATATATATATATATATATATATATATATATATATATATATATATATATATATGAAAGCCCAAAATCACCAATGTAATTCTCAAGCACAAGATCAACACCTGTCAAGCAAATAGACGTTATAAAATATGATATTATGTATAAACAAATTGTGTCTTTACATGGGATTACAACACCAGCAACAACAACACACTGAGGGGCTTATACCCATGACTGCATTTCTTGACTGGGGCAAAGGCCATGGCCAGTTTATAGAAGCTTTCGGCAGTAGCATATCTATCAATAGTCATCAAGGGGCTTGAAACAAAGATTACACTTATGTAAAGTAAAGCCCAATAAACAAGTAGTGAGGAGGAACTAAGCATGCAAAATGAATAATTTCTTCCACTCCATATTGAGAGAGAGAGAGATAAAAAGAAATGTTAAAAAAGGAGGCAAAGGGACATGTATACCATACAGCATAGTCCAAATTGGTACAACAAAAAGTATGTAGTCCTATTATGTATACCATACAGCATAGTCCAAATTGGTTATTCCAGAGTAAATATAAATGACTGCATAATTGATGGCACTGCAATTAAAGGCTATAATGATGCATAAATAACCATTATCTGGTGTTCCTTGAGGCTGCCACAAAAACGTAAGTCATGAGGCATGAAACAGAAAAATCTAATAAGCCAGTTAAACTACTTACAATTTCCAACCCAATTTTCAACTAGTAAAAATATAATAAACCACCCTCATACAAGGAAGTCTATGTTACTCGTATATGTAGAGAGTTGTACAACTTGATATTTTAAAGCAATTTTTGTAATGCTGTTTTCTTCTCCCCTACCCCATCTTTTGTTTTGGGAGAATTTTTTGCCTTCCCCCAATAGAACTTTGTTGAACAATCTCTTCATTTCTAATATTAATATTTTTAGCAAAAGAAAAACAACCAAGCAAAACTCTAATCCAACATCTTTCCCAGATAAGTAGGTTGCAATTTTTCTTCTATGCAAGTTTCAGGGATGAGTTTTGCTATGCATAATAATACATGAACATTTTAGTAACTAGTAAATGTGATCAGCCTTGAAAATTTAATACTTATGAATAAATTATGATTTTGTTTGTCATGTCCAACAATCTCCGCAATTAACAACTGCCTTTCAGTAGCATCACCATACTCGAAACATTTCTCAAAAATATTTGATTCAAATTTATGCTGGCTTAATTGGAGGATATGTCTTCACAGCTTGCAAATAATTTGACTCCTTTCCTGAGGCTTTCCTCTCTCCAACACATGCTGTAAAGAGATAAGTAGAGCATCATAAATAAATGTATGAAACAAAATTTTAAACATTAAAGGTCAACAATTCAGGAAAATAACCCATGTACAAAATAGTAAATGTGAGGCAAGTAAACCCCACAATTTGACTATATCATTGCAAGAATATAGATAAAGCTGTTTGAAATACAATAAGTTGGAGTAACAATACAAAGGCCATCTTACAATATATATGTCACGTAAGCACATTAACATAACCATGCACAAGGATAGGTCCACTTTATAACAATATTTTGAAATACAATAAGTTGGAGTAACAATACAAAGACCATCCTATAATTTATGTCATTGGCACCATGTATTTCAAACCTTGACTCATTACATTATCTCATGTATCTGACGACCTTAACCACGTGATCGCTATAAAATACCATTCATTTTTTTAAATTTAGAATCTAATTCATATTTAATAGCAATACGATAAAAGTGGAAATCAGAATAAAATAATTGTAAAAGGAAAAAATTTGTAAATTGAAGGGGAGCATAGGTGAAAATGATAAAAAAGGGTGTGTTATACCATGAATTCTGATTTGATTTAGTTTCTATTATGCATCATAACCACCCCCCACAACTAAGAAAATCAGCATAACAATTAACAAGGGAGAAAAATAGTAACTAACCTACGTAACATAATTACCATACCGGTCCTGATCAAGAGTAAAAACTGACTCCAAGTTTTAATCAACAATAAACTGACATTGACCCTCATCTAAACAATGCTCTAGAACTCTCTACAAGAAACATTATCATGGGACTGAATGCACAATCAAAGAAACATCAATTTCTTTATGGAAAAGGTAAATGCAATAAAGAAACAACAAAGTTATGAGAAAGCAGCTTGCCAACCTTCAATAGAACCACTACACATTCTTCAATAGATTAATCAAAGGCTTTAGAAAGCATTAGCTGAGGAGGTGAGCACCAACTACAAACAATCTAAGACTCGTGTAATAGAGAAAAAAAGATAAAATACCAGAAGTCTAAAGATAGGAGGATGTTCAAATTCAAAAGTAGGAACAAATTAATGTTAATGCATAAACCCCTCCAATCAGTATTAATGATAGAAAAGTATAGATTTACAATCACACAATGGAAACTTTCTCCTCTCTAACTCTCAAGTTTTTGAACATAAGTGACTTGGTTCTGTCCATGTCAATTTCCTTCTAAAAACTCTCAACTGATACCCATATCCTCTTTTATTACTGAATGGATGTAGTGTATCTGTTATTAACAATATTAGGTCTTGATCCCTTACTAAACCTTTTACTATACCTAACCTAGACCCTTTTAAATTTGGGGACAGGAGTCCTTGCATTCAAAAAGAAAAGCATAAAATAAATACAATTTTCCCTTCTCAAAGTAACAGGATTTGTGCCAAAAAGGAAGCACAATGAACATGCTCCACATTTCAGGTAAGCAGATTTACCCCTCGACCCAAAAAGAAATGTGAAACTATTAAAAGAACAACAAAAACACACACATAAATGCATGAAGGTCATATGGTTTAAGCTCGAATTGGTGAAGGATGAAGAAGAGAAGAAAATTACCTTCGTTAGGCATTCAAAATAGCGGCTATGGTTAAAGCTTAAATATGACTCACATCCCAATATCAGTCACATTTGCATTTCTATATTTGGTGTACATGTTAAACCACTTTGCATTATATAGACACCTGCAAAAAGGCCAACGTCATATAACAGACATCTGTTACCCGCATTTGGTTAGGTACCAACAAAGATGAATCATGAAAGTCCTTAACATGCAGCCATTATATTTATCAGTTCCGCTAGTTAAGTGTGCTATTACCGTTGAAGCATGATGTACGGACCGTAACATGGATAGGGAAGAAAAACTCTAGGGTGGAGGATAATATCTACTATTCCATTAGTAGATGGATAAATAACACCACAATTTTTCAGCCATCACAAACCAAAATTAATGTACAGTTATTAGAAATAAAGACAAAGTCAAATTGCAAGACACCAATATCTATTGTGGGTGTTTCAAAGTTTGAAATGAAGCACAATGTTTAAAATATTGTCCATAACCAACTAATACAACATAAGCATTTATGAAAGGTGACATGCTAACTACAATTCAGAATCGAAACTTCTTTTAATTGCCAAAAAATATGCTGCCCATTGCTTGCGAATTTTTGTTATTTGTTCAATGTCTAACGGTGTTCCATCGCGAAACCACTGTAACATAAACATGGATCAATTCAATTCAGTTTAATGTAATTCACAACTACATATCAAAATTATAATTGAATGAATCATAATGGGTTAGTGTAATTATACCATGCTCCAGTCATTCTTCAAACCCCCAATAACTATGTTCCACATCCTATACATTACATAAAACCCACACTCATATCCTACAGGTTGAACATGGCTCTAAATTCAACAACAAACAGATGCAATTGTTTACATTTAAAAATACTTAAACATCATCAATGGATACGTAGGGTTATTTCAAACACTAACCTTTAACTCAATCTAGGTGGGTGCAGATGGATTAGCTTTACCGTCTCTCCTGGTCTTCAATGTCTTCATTGCACTGATTTATTTAATAACACATGATAATTCTGGTTAATGTGTAAATGATATATGTAGCTAAGCTTTGTCATTGAGCAAATGTATGATGTCCTGAACAACTTACTTGTTAATTACAGCTTTTATGTGAACATCGGCCTGCTTACGCAATGAACACAGCCACACCACAGTGTCGGTGTTAGGAGAAAGTATAAAAAGCTGCCAATGGGCCCTGTATTTTTCAAATTAATACCCATAGTTAGGAGGTACATTTTCATTTTTTTAAACCATGTACTTTTTACTGACTGATTAAGGTATGCTCCCAAGTACAGTTGTCTTTGTGAATCCTGCATCAATGTTTCAATGTATTGTTGACATTGTGCACGTCTGTCCTTTGCATTGTGTATCGACTAAGGCTCAAAATATGCATACACCGATGTTTCACCCAACGATGAAGTCTAGTCCTCCATAAGCCTATTTAACATTTTTAATTGAAACATATTTATTTGTAAGTACTATGAATAAGAACTTATTATAACAAGGTATTCAATGCGCATCTGCTTACATTATCCACAATTGCAATACAGATATGTTGAGACACTTGTCGCCAGCTATAATTTCATTCACATCAGAATAGGTTATGAACAATGAGGATTCAACCTATGGAATCCCAAATTTCGACCCTTCCCACGGCACAACTACATGATTATAATACAATTCAGGTAAGATGTTAACCAAATCATCCAACGCATCAATATTTGGCTCATATTGAGTTTGACTAGTGAGCGCTTCAGCCACCCTTTTTTGAGAATTATCTAATTCCTAGATGTGGCAAACATATCATTGTTAATCTCGAAATTAATTAACCAATGAGTTGCATAAAAAGAAAGCAAATTTGTGTTAATTTCGTAATTAATAAAGGTACCTCCTGTGACACTGGCTTAACAAAATGTGCGGGCCATGCAATAAATGTGTTAAGGGTGTCTCTTACGTACTTAATCTCTGGCGTGGGGAATGGCACTTGCGCGTCCCCATCGTATATTTTTTCAGTACTTACCCTTACGACATCATCTGCATAGTTAATGTTGTGAATGCTGGAGTCCCCGACACATACTTTTCCCAATGCCACCAGGCGTGTAGAATCCTTACATTGAATATACAACCCCATACACGGCACAATATCATTAGCATCCTCTTCAACAGATGCATTGGCTGGCTTTTCCGCACAACTCTCCTTTGTACTCACTCGGGCAACTAATTTTCCCATGTCTGTCTCAACTGGGTCTGAAATTGGTGAGGCCATTTGAGTCAACTCTAATTTTATTTCTTCCTTCAACTCTCGCTTCCATTCGTCCTTAAGGTTCTGGATTAATGCAGCCAATTGTGTTGGTGTCATGGATGCAAACATACTACTAGAGGCACATGAATCGCGTCCAAAATATTGGCTGATTGTCACACCTGACCCTTCTCCACGAACACGACCTGGATGCTCCGATTTTCCGATGGCAGCATTCAGTATGTCATGTTGACCTTGGGGAACAAATCTGCCTTGTGTCACTTGTTCCTCTAAAGAGTCCTGCAACCATTACATCAGTAAGTAAGTTAATTTGAAATGTTATGCAACTAAATGTAACAAATTAACGATTTTAAAACACTCACTATTTTATCAGCTATTTGTCATGCAGCCTCAGATGTCATGTTTCCATATTTTTTTGTTCGGGCCATCTTCCACTTTAGCTGTCTTGGAATTGGAGAAGGAGGAAGAACGACAGATGACGAATCTTCAGTATTCATTACATCTTGTTGCCGTTTTTTAATCTTTTTCTCAAGCAAATCTTAGCCCCCACAAGACAAAATGTATGGGCAATCATTCATTTTTTGAATTTGTTGGGCCTTTTTCCTAATTCCCTGTCAACACAAATAGGGATGGTAATGTCAGCTTTTAATCCCAACCCATGGCAAAGTTCATTTCATTGATGTTAAGAAAGTGCAATTGTTGTGTAACCTGCCAATTTACAGATGTTCGACTGGCAACAAACTCCTTCCATGTCTCTGTGTCTAGACCATACACAACTGAGGGGTCGTCTTTACGTTTTCTGCTTGGGTCAGCATATATGTATTTAGTTGTTAGGCACACTACTACAAAATAGGCTTTTTACATCGGTTCTTTACTCCTTTCTATGTTGGTTGAACAACCGTTGTTGTTATAGGTGTCGTTGATAAATAAATTTTTTTACACGATTGACAACCGTCTTAGAAAATGGTTGTTAACTACGAACCGTCTTAGAAAGTCACTTTCTAAGACGGTTCGTAGTTAACAACCATTTTCTAAGACGGTTGTCAATCGTGTATTATGCAGCAACCGTCTTAGAATGTCACTTTCTAAGACAGTTATTAGGTAACAACCGTTTTAGAATGTCCCTTTCTAAGACAATTGTTATGTAATAACCGTCTTAGAAAACCGTTTTCTAAGACAGTGCATGCTAACAACCATCATCGTTTCTCTCATAAATATTTTAAAGAAATAAAACAAAAAAGGAAACTACGATGGTTCTACACTGAGAACCGTCTTAGAAAAGTACATTCTAAGACGGTTGTTATGTAATAACCGTCTTAGAAGGGCACTTTCTAAGACGGTTATTACGTTACAACCGTTTTAGAATGTCCCTTTATAAGACGGTTGTTACATAATAACCGTCGTATAAAGTGCCCTTCTAAGACGGTTATTATGGAACAACTGTCTTAGAAAGGGACATTCTAAGACGGTTGTTACGTAATAACCGTCTTTGAAAGTGCCCTTCTAAGATGGTTCTTTTTTCATAACCAATGTAGTTTCGTGTTTTTTTTTTTTAAATTTAATTTTATCCAAAAATTTTTTACGTGTACATAATAGTAGCTGTGGTCATATGATCAACTATTAATGGACCATATGAATTATTTAAAAATAAATATAATTTCATTAACAAGATCAATCTCAAAGTTTTAATGAAAACAATATACATAGGATAAAATATAACATCTATAACATTTTGTAATGATAATTACAATGGTTAAAAAAAAGTTTAGAAAACAAGATATATAATTCTGATGTAGGAAATGATAACTGTTTAACTATTTGTTACAAATAAATGGAAAGAGCTCATGATGCATTTCTCCAAATCAGTAGTAGCTACCTTCCCTGTGAGATGTAGTGCTCCTCTGATAATTGTTGCCTCATCATGAGTGAGTTCACCTCCTTTACCAGCCTTAAATGGTCAAGAAAATGGCATTAAGTGATAAAATTAACGATTAATATGTCACTTAACAGCTAATAGTAATAAATTTCAAAAAATACTGTATAAGCATATTACCGAAGGTGATAATGCTTTAGGTGGACCCAAAATCCTTGCAAATGACGTGTGGAGAATTGCAGCATCATACTGAAGATGAAATTAACACAAATCATCAAGCATCACAAACTAACGTAATTTTAGTGGCATAAATTGTTTCAAATTACCATAATAAGTTTATAGAAACATAGGATTGTAATAATAGAATTCTAAAGAGGACATCTCAAATTAATGTTAAGATTTAAGACTTATGAAAGTCTGGACCTCAGTTTTAATTCCCAAAGCATCCAAATTCATATGTGGATAATAAATTGTTCTAATTACATCTGAAACTTCACAATGTAGTCCTGGCTCAACCCATAGTATATATATACAGTACTTTTCTTTCATAGGCATTATAGCAAAACTGAGTATTTCAAATTATGCTTACAAGTTCCTTCTCCGGTGCTTATGGAAGTGCCTTCTTCAACTTAGCACCAACGGTTACGGGATCTACCTCTGAGATGACCTACAAAATATGCACAATTAGTCAGATAAGGCTTGTGAATGCCGTCAGAAATTTTAATACTGACATAATTCAACATAAAGAGTTATGGAAATAGTTTCCCTTTTTTTATTTGGTTACTGATTTCAAGTTTTTTCAATATACTGATTGATGCACATGTTGATAGTTTCAACAATTGGCTATGCTTTGAAATTAACAATGCAAATATGAAACTTGATAATCACAAGTTATTAGAGAAGCACAAAAAAAAAACTACAGAAAGGTTTGGTTTAAAATCATAACAATTAATAGATAAAGATTTGTTGTTTCCATGTAATTGAAAAAAATAATGCCAAAGTATTTCTATATTCTAAAAACAATAAGTGAATCATACAAGTATGAACCTAAGAATGCTATAGATATCTTCACTTCTGTTATAACAAACAAAATTATGTAAACATGATGACCAAGCTTCAAGTCAACAGAAAACTCCCCACCTCTTTTATATCTGATTCCAAGCATCTTATTTCTTCTGCCAATTTGTTGGCATCCATGTGCTTCTGCTCTTCTAGTGAGATGAGGAAATGCAATAGCAATTCTGATTCTGCATCATCTTGATTAAGACTTGATGATAATTCCTCAAAGTACACCTCCCGCATTCCATTAATCACTTCAGATTGAAGGATCTCCCTGTTGTGCAAAATAAGTTATAACTTCAGGAAATCATTATGGGCTGTGGTAGATATAGAACTTCAACTGACAAGAAAATGGAACCTCCTTACAAGACAGATAAAATATGGTACCAAATGATTGGTTTGCTTCATTGATTGGTTGTCTTTAAATAGGCGTAAATTAAATACAAATAATCAGCAAACTAGAAAATGAAACTAACTATCCTAGGAGCCTAAAAGCTATACGTACAATCTGCTAACAACACCGAATAAGATGCTAACAATATTAACAAATATGATAACAAGCTAACAATAAGGAAACTACTAGGATTACACGGAAACAGAATATATTTACATGCTAACTGCATATATTCTTTCAACTAAGACTTGTAAATTGATCTAGAACAACAACAAAAAGAAGCCCTCTCAGAAAATCGAGCCCAAGGTGAACCTCTTTAGTACTCAATTTCCATTAGTCCTGCCTTCTCTCTCCCCCCTATTCTCCCATCTTATCCCATTCAAGTCATTACTGTAAATTTGGGATTCCATTGATTTCTTTTGTATTTATGACCATACTCTAATGTCTTGTTATAAATAA
Organism: Glycine tomentella; assembly: GCA_007407185.1. Taxonomy (NCBI): domain Eukaryota; kingdom Viridiplantae; phylum Streptophyta; class Magnoliopsida; order Fabales; family Fabaceae; genus Glycine; species Glycine tomentella. The sequence goes on from PYAF01005566.1 coordinate 44,582, forward strand.
TACACGTGTGCACCTGAGACACACAATATTCAGAAGTATTTTATCTATATCCCCTACTCTTTGTCTAGGGTCATCTTATCTGCCTTTCCACTCTCAAGTTGCCCAACTGTGTGCATAACTCATATTTGAGGCCCATAATTAAAGGACAAGCCTAGTAGAATACTTACTTGAGACTTTCCTAAATCTGTATTTAAGGACTGAAAGGAAAGAATATCAATTTTCAAAATTCACTAAGCCAAACAATCAATGTGATATGTTTTAGTACAGACGAAAATGAAAATGCACACATCATTATATAATAGTCAGTAGGAATTAATATCAAGTAAAAGAGTTTGACATCTCCAAGAAATAAAGAAAATCAACTCTCTGCAATAGTTTGCCAGAAGTACAATTTTCTTGTAAAATAATAACAACAAAAAGAGAAAAGAAAACTCACATTTCTGTATGCACTTTCACAATCTAGTTAAAATGGAACTCCACTTTTACTATACTTGGTTAATAATGAATTTCTTCCCATCTTTGATTTTGCAGGTTGATGCATCCATTAGGTGGTTAATAAATATTTAACTAATGTCTGGATATGTTCAAGTTATGGGTAGGAACTAGGATATAGGAGAGGAAAAGTAGCTAGAGCTCCACAACATTGTCAGCCATCAGTTTCAACCAATGTGGAGTTCAACCCTGTTGTGTGATGCTCTTGATGGAACCTAATGGGAGAGATATTCTGCTAAATATGTGATGATGATCATGATACTCACTCATAAAGAAAAGGCTCGAGAACTCTTGGAAGGAGTATGGCAAATGGATGGACATTGGACAGTAGAATTCAAACTATGGATATATAGCTTTTTGAACATCATCCCAGTGAACATGCCATGATTTCGTTTTATAACATTTATCAAATAAACATGAGATATATGTAACAGATGTAATCATATTTGCATTTAATTTAATTAAAGGAAATCTGAACATCAAATATAAGTCAATGAATTCTTTTAGACTTCAAATCCTTGAATTATTTAATCACTTACCCAATAATCTCTTGCCAGTTCAGTAAATTGATGTTGCAGAATGCATTAGTGTTCCTAATAAAACAATATCATAAGCAAGTTGTGTAACACCCCAAAATTTTGGAATTACAATCAATTACTGGGGTAAAATGTTTATCAGAGGTAGTACAAAAGGATTCAGGAGAAAAGGACGAAAATGCCCTTAGACATTTTGAAAATGACCAAAATACCCCTAGGTATTTTAGCAAGATATATTAAGGAGGAAATCTTATAAATACCCTTGGATGCTTTGGAAATAACCAAAATACCCTTAGGGTGACAATTACAGAGATATCCTGAACATTTTTTAGAAATGACAATTATACCCCTAAGGTGAGTGGTGAAATTATCAAAATACCCTTTAGGTCAAAAATGACCAAGATGAATTTAGAAATTTGTGGGGACCTGAGTAGAAAGTTAATCATTAATGCTTAAGAGATATTTGAAGCAAATTTTATCTTGTCTCCTTTGGTAGAACACATGGACATTTCTAGACATATTTCAAGATCCCAACGGTCCAAAATTAGATATGTGAGATAGGAGTGTACCTTTAAAATTTTAAGAAGATCCAACGGTTAACGAATCCAGAATCAATATTTTTCTAAAACAGGTTTTGAGGATGAAGAAAAGCACGAAAATTCTCTAAAACCTAGTAAATGAAGAAAATTGGTAAAACTTTCCCTAGAAGTCTAGCAATCCACGTGATAAGGAAGAAGAATGAAGAAGAATGTGGAAATTGGACACTTGTATGGACAAAATTCATTAGCCAATGGAAAGAAAGCAAGTAGAAAGTAGCCATTATGACCTTGGATGATATTTGCAATAAAAATCAAGAATCACCACCTTATAAATAGGAGTAGGAACGAAAATTGGGCTGTCCTAAGCCACTCCAAAACTTTTCTATTCCATTTCTTTCTAATTCTACCTTTTACCTAAACCAAAGCAAAGGTTTACACCCTTGGAAACCTCACGTGAAGCACTAGTAATCCTAGGAGCAAGGATTATTCAATTTCAAAGGAGGAAAGCTGTCCAAAAGCTTAAGGAAAGCAAGGTATGGGGAAGTTTATGATAAGCTTAGTTTGAATATTTCTCCTTGCTTTATTTCCTTAAGTTTTGTAGACTAAGTGTCTGTTGAATTGTCTCAAAGAAGTAAAGTTGTTACATGAATGATTATTGGATTAGGTGACTTAGTTATAGGAAAAAGAATGATTGTAGTATAAATAATTAGAGCTTAACTTAATGAATGAATGAAAGGTGCTTAAGATTATAGGTATTATGGTTATTTTAAAAGTAAAACCATTGACTAATGGAAATATTTTACTAAAATCTTCTACTAAAATTTACATGTTTCATTAAAAGTGTTTTGTAAATTCTTGAAATATGTCTATCTTATGCTAGAATTATGTTAGAAACATGTTTATTTATTCTTAGAATTATATTGAATTTTATGAAGATTAAGGTTTAAGTAGTTTTCTTTAAAGAATTCTAAGAATTCAAGCTGGCACACCATGTGTTTGATAATTTGTTACAATGAATAAAATATGTTTAAGAATGTTTGGCTTGAATCCTTGTTGTTGAATTTGAATTATATTTGCATGGTTGGTTGCTTTAGCAAAAGTTATGTATTATTTCATGTGTTGCTGATTGTTTCCTATGGAATCTACCATGTGACTGATGAACTATGACTTATCTGTGAAGGATTTTTTGATGATTAAAAGAAGCTTTATGGGTTATTTAAAAAGCATATGCCATGAGTTGTCAAAAATATTGAGCTTTGAGGTGTATGCGATATGAGAAACTGAGAAATAAAGTAATGGTGAAGAGTAAATAAAAAATAAAAGCAAGCCATGACATATTTCATTTGCATTTAACCCCTCAGAGTGGAGGGAGGTTTCACTAGAGTGGGTGAAACTATGTTGACTTTGGTACCCTTTAACCCCTCAGAATGGAGGGAGGTTTCACTAGAGTGGGTGGAACTATTTTGACTATAACCCCTCAGAGTGGAGGGAGGTTTCACTAGAGTGGGTGAAACTATTTTGACTATGGTACCATGTAACCCTCAGAGTGGAGGGATGTTCCACTAGAGTGGGTGGACTATCTGAAAGCTGGGATCTCAGTCATGCATCATATAAAGAAGATGAGCATGCATTACTTGATGAATATGTTGTATATCTGTGTGTTGTATGAATGGTATGATTTGAACTATGTGCTGTGTAGATGATGTGAAGAAAGTGTGATGAGGAAGTTTTGATGGATTGTATGTTGTGATTTGTAATTTTCTGTTGGCATGTAATTTATATTAAGTCGTCTATAAATTATTTTGGACACTATATTTGAGACTGTATAATGAATTGTATTCTTATTTCAAATCAACCGTGGTGAGGAAGAATCGTTTATGTTATAACTAAATTGTAAAATCGAAGCAAAACGAAAGAAATTTTTCGTGAAATTTATAACTAAGATAATTCTAATACAAAGTGAATACGAAATTTCATCTAAAATCAATCAAGCACGAGAGAGCAAAAGGAGACGTTACAAGTTGCTTAGCTGGTATTGGGTGGCAAACACTCACCTTAAATGCAGGTTCAGTCTCTTCTTCTCCTGGCTTGTCAGAAATTTCTATCACCCACTATATGGAATGAAGGAAAACAAAAAAGTGATGACACTCGCTTAAATGATACTACTTAGATTCAAATGTAAGTTATGAATGAATTCCAAAAAGAAAAAGAAATTACCAGTGGAAAACCATTTACAGACTTTCCAATACTGATAGCCCATTCCAAGAATCCCTCAAAGAGAGAAACAAATTGCAAGTCAGTTGAGCAATTGCAAGAAGCACAGACTTTTTAAGAAGTTCATTTATTCGTGAAAGGAGGAATAAATGAGCATTAAGATCTAATGTCATTTGTTGAGGCATAATTTTGAGTTATATAATTAAGTAAGAAACACTACACAAGAATGAGGAATCACCGGTATATCCTGGAGATGTTGCTGCATCTTTGTCCAATTTCTTGGATGGCCCACTCAAGGTCATCATTGGACATATATCCTTGTGCCAAATCAACACTGCTAAAGAAAATAAATAACTAATAAAAATGAAAAGTCACTATTTGAAGTTGAATGCATAGCAAATCATAGCAATATCTATATCATAGTTGTCCATGAGAAGATCCATTATTATTACCTTGTCTGCCCTTGATCTATGTTTAGGAGTTAATTTTCCTTGTGGGATCATTTTCATTTCACTTATGCTGCTGAGGAACAGATCAAGGGCAGTGACAAAGCCAGGTTTGATGGCTGATCAAGGTATTTGATTGAACGTGTAAAATGCAAGGAGAATGAATGAAAAACTTGGTGGGTTATGATAGAGTTCTTGAGTTCAAACAACAAAAAAAGAAAAGAAAAATGTTTGACACACAAGAACCTTTCCTTTGGCCTTGGTCTTATTCATGGAACCATCCACACAGTAACTGCAGAGATGTTGAAAAGAGAACAACATTTATCTTAAAAAAACCATCCCTCTACATTGACTTTTAGGCTGTTTTCACTTTAAAGTACCTTATTCTTCACCTGGATTGATAAGGAGTGAAATATCCAGTAAAGGCTTCATATGCATCAATCAATCTTCTGGAGGCATTCATTCCCAAGAGACTGAGACTCTCACCCTGTGTCATTATAGAGAACTAAATTGGACAAAGATTAATGAAATTTATAAACCAATTTAATTTTAAAATAATAATGTATGAAGGAGATAAATAGGATTTATCTATTATTTTGTAGCAAAATGAAAACAAAAAAAAATGACTACTAATTAAGTTTTTTGTGTATAGCACATTCATGTGTATTTTATATTTAAATAAACTTTATAAATAAAATTAATTCAAGAGAATAAAATATGTTCTCATTATTGATAAAGAATTCAATTTTAGTAAATAAGAATAAACTAAAAATACATGACAATTACAAATTGAAGAAAAACTCATGAAAACAATTTATTTAAATCAAAATACATTATATTTATTGATAGTGTTAAAATTATTATTTTAAATCAAATGATAATATTAGTCTTTAAATAATTAAATGATAAACTTACTGTAGTCTCTAAAATATTCTTAAAAATAATAGTAAACTAATATAGTTTTAAGAAAAATTACTATACTAATATCAGATTCCCTACTAATATCAAATTACCATACCAGCTTGAACATACATGCGTAATAATGTGATTGTAAGCACACTATCACAATGCAACT
>PYAF01005566.1:56642-83696 GCA_007407185.1 Glycine tomentella
ATGTACCTATATATCTAGAGGAAGCCTCCGCTAGGAATACATGCAAGAGATGTGCCGAGTATATAGAAGTAGCCTCCCTGAGAGGAGATGATCCTATATACTGAGATGTAGCCTCTGCATGACAGTTATTGATGTGATAAATGGCTTTATGCCATGAGTATGCCTTGCTTTTGGCTGATGATTGAGTTAGTATTTCACTATAATGATTATGATTGTGGTTGATACATATCTGTGTTGTCAGTGAACCAGGGGAAGGAAATACCTTCAAGGACCCTGAGTTTACTGAGATTTTATATCTCACCCCGTTGTGGGACTTATGATGCAGGTGATTCACCAGGAGGAGCAGATAGATCCCAAGGCAAGAGGCCTATGCAGGGATAGCTGTCGTTTGTATATTAGGCTAGATGATATGAGCATGTGGCTCTGATATTTTATACCTAGCCTTTAGATATATTTTCTGATACACTGAGGGGTTATCTGTAGAGTTTTGTATCTGAACAGAGATTATGTATATTCACCATAGTATATGTACAGTGTATCTGATAGTGACATTTGTTGATGTCACTCTTATATTTTTTTGTGCTTCCAAACTGCTCAAACTCTGATTGTTTATTTGATTGTCTGTGGTTATGTCTGGTAATGACCCTCAGAATGAAGGGGGCGTTACAAAAAGAATGGTTTATGTAAACAATATTTTCATATGGACAATTATAAGGAAACAGAGTTGTCCTGTAAATTCCTTGTAAAAAACAACACCTATTTGCCACTTACACTCACCCTACTAAAATAGCAAAAATGGATGTTATACTGTTTACAACACTGAGCCATCTAGAATAATATGGGTAATTTAGAAAACAAAAGTAAGAAAGCAAAGTACAACCTGGGCCTATAAAGCTGGGATGGACTCATTTTTTTATCTAAAGTTAATCAACAATAAGAAATAAATTAAATCAAAAGTTTAAGAAAAAATTTTACCTTCCAAGGGACAAGATTTAAAAGTTCTAAATACTTTCCATGACTTAATGCTGCTAAATCTACAAGATTGGGACTGTAATCCACCTGAACAATAATAGGCCATATATCTAGCTTCTGAAACCAAAGTTAAAATATGAATAATACATTAAATTAGCATGCTAGATGAAAAGTTAATCAAATTAACATGCCTTAAATAGAGTTTAAGGTGAGTATTAGATCGCAAGTGTTTCTTCAACTTAATTCTCACCAAAACACAATGACAATATAGATGGGAGCAACAGTTCAATTGAATATAACACTTCTTCAGCTAAGTGTGGAAACAGGATTGATTGGTATAATAATTAGGATTTCCATATTTCTTTACATCATATTGCAGTACAGAACACTGTACAGTCAAAAAATATAAAAAACAAGAAAATATAAATTTAATCATTATAGAACACAACTTGCCTGGAAATAGGGAAGCAGTGCCTCTGGTGCAATTGAATGAAATGCAAGATCTTTATTTTTCCGAGTCTTGTCAATCATTATGGTTTTGAACCCTCCAAATGTTGACAACTATTAGGAAACTGATCCTTCAATGTGTTTTTTCTCCCAAAGAAATTAACAATAAAATCAAGTTGCCTTTGATGTAGGTGTAACAACATAAGTAAAATAGCAACATTTAACCTGAAAAGGAGAAAGAAAAGCATGTAATGTATGAGGTACTTGATACTTCATTTTTCCTATATATTATTTTAAAAGTTTTAGGGAATGCTGTCATCAACTGGACTTTAGTTCTGAAGAAAGAGCAGGATATATAATATCTATGTATATAACAACATAAATAAATAGATAGCCATGAAAATTGCAATTAACAATGTAACTGCCATGTAAAACTATGACGAACCTGGCAATCACAAGTCATCACCATGATAATATATTTTAGCCAAAAAGACCTAGTTAGCTAGCTATGAGGACTACAAGTACTTGAATAAAGTTGAAGCAATTCCAAACTAGTGTGCCTATTTTCAGTCACAACTAATGATAAGGTTTGCATAGGGATAGATTATACCATCACCAATGGTATTATATCACTTTACTTGTACCCCTCAAGGGGAGTAAGAGGATCTGGTCTCACTGCTATGCATATAAACTTTTTCAAAATGTTCTTTGGCATATTATAGGTGTATCCAGTTTCCTGCAGCACACAATCAGGTATTTAGCACGAGCGGAGTAGTAAGTGTAACACAATTGGCAACAATGAAGAAAAATGGCAGAAACCTTTATATAGACATGTTAACATATATATGGTTGACATGAAGGTATAAATTTGTGGCTGATATTGCTCTGACACCAAAGTTAGTCTTAGAACCAAATGCAGGTTGAACAAATGACTAGTGGTGGTTACTATAAGTTCCTCACCGTGAACATTTGTAGTCTTCGTTGTCACAGTTGTCACCTGATTTGCTTCATGGGCCTGCAAAATAATTAATACAAAAGTCGGGTAAGTAATTAAACAACAAAACAGTGAGAAATTCAAGTCTATGTGCAATGAAAAAGAATCAAAACGGGAGACAATAATCTTAAGATTTATGTCCAAGAAGAAACAAAAAATAATTTAACCTGTTTCTCAATCTCTGTCATCTGTTGCCGTTATTGAGAAGGTGGAGTAAGCTCAGCTACAAGTATAATATCACGAATCTCATACTGAGTTAAGGCTGAAGTATTCACATTGTTTTTCTTTGCATAATCTGATAATATAAGATCTCTTAATGCAACCTTCACCTGTGAATGCATCATGTTTTAAGCTACCAAAAGTCCAAAGGGAAACAGAAACCTGCAGAATCAGAACTACATATCACTTTACCAGCAGCAAATAAATCACAGTTATGTAGCAACTACTTTTTAGAGTATAAAAATTGAAGTTATTACAGTATAAAACATCAGAAAATTACAAATGAAAATTATAACTACCTTCATCCGTTAATCATCACTTAGAGAAGGCCAGATGTGATGAGGTTCCGTGATGAAAGTTTTATCAGGCTTAAGCAACAATTTTTCCATTTCATTATTCACATGAAATGCATGAAGAATCAGAATCAACCTAAAGAATGCAGTGTGTGAAGAAATACTGTTCAGCCAGTCATCATAGATTTTGAGCAAACCATTTGGGGTTCTGTGGCCTTTAAGATAAGATCCTCAAATTTCTCAATTTTCAAACATGCCTGGGAAGGAAGTTGGAGTTCACTTCCTTTAATAACAATATTGGGGAAGTCCAGCAGATGAACCTCCAATGGATCCAACATTCCTTTACGAGTGACGATAATTTGCTTCGGCTGTTCTTCAACAGGCAAAGACCTTACAGGAGCAGCAACTTCTTCACCTGTTTTCCACTTGGCCAACTACCGAAGACGCTTCTAATCAGCCCACACACTGGTATGAATAACCTACAAGGCACAATATGAAAGATGAATAACTAGACAACTAATGTTACAAACACCTCAGCATGGACAACATAACATAAACAAAGTTGGTATTTTTCCATGCACGAAAATACCACTCAGATCTAGCTGCACTTGAAAACCCACATAAACATTGGCTCGGTTAATGGTTGGTGACCACCATAGTGTAAATCTTCTGTTGGGTATCTGGTCTAGACCAGATCCTTGAGCATTGGTGAGCTTCTTATACTTCATAGACTCTTGAAAACCAGATGCCTTTTCCCAGAAAAGACCTTCCCAAGTTGGAAAACTAACAGTGAAAAATAACAATAAGTCAATTACAGCTTTTTTACATGGTAGACACACAATAGCAAGAGTTAAATACTAAACAAGAATACCCCAAATTCAAACAACAAAACAAGTAAGACTTAATATGTTCCTTTGAATAAAGTATGTTCAAGAATTCCTTCAACTCCTCCAAGGGCTTCAATAACATCAGTACGGTAATTGTTCAAGTTCCACAATTTCCCATCATGCCTCTGATGTGTCCACCAGAAGGGATTTTGTTTTAGAACTTGGTACTGATTGAAATCAGTCCGCACCCTCCATCCTTTATCATAAGCCAAAGTGTGTCCATCCTTTTGAAACAACGTGATTATACGTGGTATCCCTCTATCTCATGAATCCTGCAGAACATACCAACAATAACTTATTAAGTAAACCAGTAGATTTGTTCCAAGAAAAACATAGGAACATTGCCTCTATATAATCCAGATAAAAACCAGACATTAAAATCATTAAGAAGGTGATATGAATAAAGTTCCTATCAGAAGGCATCAGAAACTCACTTCCACATCTTCAAAGGCTGCATGAACCAACAGAGCATAAAAATATGAAGTACATACAAATATTCGAATATATGAATGTACATAAATCATAAGCAGAAGGCAAATGCACACATATTATCTTCATTTAACAAGGAAAGAATTAAGGTTCACCTGTATATAACGATAAAGGTTGGGAATCAATTGGTCCTCCTCATGACTCATCCCACTCCTGAAATGGGTTACTCCAACATCTGTCTGCTGACTGTATCAGACATCACTTTGTGGAATCAAAATATGACCCATGGACAAGATTCCAAGCCCTCCAATTTCTTTAGGGGTGTAGAAGATGACAGGTGGAAATCTGATAAAGTAACGATAGCATAGATTTGAGCATTTAAACCCCATAGTTATGAATAAATTTATTAACAAATAAACTATTTACCTGCTAGGCATCTTTGAGTTGAGTCCAATCTTGATACGAGTCCAATCTTTGAGTTGAATTTTATCTACGGCCTTTATTGGTCCAACTTGTTTGCTTTCTTCCGGAATGTGGTTTTCTAATACTTTTAGAAAGCTGCCTCCATACCATGCTCCGGAATGTGGTACCACTTCCTCTTTCAATCTCTCTATGTTCCTCATTCCTCAGTTTGTGTCTGGAAAACTCATCAGAATGTATACCTAAAGATTGTGCCGACAGAGGGCGTAAGTCAGATAAACAATAGCTTTCTATAATCTCAGGAAAGCAACCTTCTTGCAGAAATGAAGTATGACTACCTTCTGGTCCTATCACATGCATTGACTCAGTCAAAGTCAATTGATGAGATAGAACTTCATGCTCATCCAAATTCATCTGACCAACCTCAAGTAAGCTTCCCTCAAGTTGCATACAAAACCTTGATTCAAAAGGATAAGACTGGTGTGCATTATTGTTATGTAGTTGACTGCAGCTCGCAGCCTTAACACCACCAGTATTAGTGACAGACAACAACTCAAACTTCAGTGTCTCAGGGTTTGGTGCTTACCAGTTCGATGACAAAGATGAGAAGGAAAGTGGTTAAGTTCATGCCCAAATGTTCCTTTCACAGTTTTGCAAAGCAAGCAGACTAACGGTGCTGAAGTCCACGAAGCTATGCCTTAACCTCATAACTACAATTTAACAAAAAACAGAAAAGACCAATAAGAGTGACTTGTAAGGGCTTCTTATGATACAATTTGCAGTGCATATGGTATACGTAATACTTATCAGCAACAGAGGAACACAACTTACCTTGGGAAAAGCAGAATGTTTGAAGGCTTTATGTCTTTATGAAATATAGATGTCCATGGAAGTGGTGAACTACCATTGACACCCTTCTTCCTCCCTATAAAAAAACACAAACTATGATCATTGACAATCATCAAACTCAATTCTAAGTACTACACAGCAGGCAGGAATGAAGAAATTAAAATAAGAGAAAATGAGTACCATGCAAGTGATGCTCTAAGCTTCCTCCTGACATGTACACAAAAAACAAACCCTACTCCGAGTCAACACAAAACCCCACAACACGAACAACATTTGTGTAATGCAGAGAACTAGCAACAGTAGTCCTTCAAATCCTAACTCTTCCTCTAAATACACAGATCAAGGCACCTCTCCCAAACACTCTCTCTGTCCATAGCAAAACAAAGAATCACAATCTAATACAAAGGAATTCGTTGAACAAAATCTTATACAAAGACAGTAAATTCAATTCCATCAACAGAATATGCACAGGAGAATTGATAGTTAACAGCAAGGTTGAAGAAGAAACCGATTGGGCTGGGTGACATTACGTAAAACTACCGAGCATCAAGACACGCATTCCTATGAAAGAACAAAAACAAATTTAAAATGTTAAACACTCGTGACAATATAAGCCAATTTGAGCTGAATATAAACTTGATGTGCACACCACATTCATGATGTCCATGAAAATACTTGTTGGCTACCATTCGAAGGTGTCTAAAAGGCCATATATTGGACCAGCACAAGCATGCAAAAGTGCTCCAGCACCTTCTTTTTACCACTTTCATTATGAACACATTTCGTAATAAACAAATATTGGATATCCATTTGCATTTAAATAAAGTCAACATGCGAAATGACAAACATGTAATAGTTACTTGTACATTTTGTTTGATAACCAATCAAATACATATAAAAACATCCTACTAGTTTGTGCTATAAGCACTAACGGTGTATCAACATCTTCTTTTTAACTTCTAACAAATACGCTGCCCATTTGTTCCGAATTGTTGTTATGTACGCCATGTCTAACGGTGTCGCATCGGGAAACCACTACATCAAACAAAACCACAGGAACATAACCCAATTATAGATAATTAATGATGTAGTCAGTTCATAGTTTAAAAATTTGAAACACAGTGCATACAAAATGTAATATACCTTGTTCCATTCACTCTTGACATACCCACTGACTATGTTCCACATCCAATGGATCACGTAATAGCCACATTCATATCCTTCTGTCTGAAAATGGATCTAAAAACACACAACATATATTATACATGAATTTCCGCCATATCAAACATGAACACCTACAACAATGACTATCAACAACATAATGATTAAATGCCTAACCTTGACTTCAATCCATTTTGGTGTGACATCAGACATACTAACACAGAATGTTGGCTTCAATGTCTTCATTGCCCTGAATTTGCATAACAAAACATGAATGAGTAAGACGGTTATCCTAATACATAAATGCTTATTTTTAATCAAATACTTGAACTAACTTGTTAATTGCGCTTTTGATGTGAATATCAGGCTTCCTATGTAATGAACAAAACTAAACAACCTCATAAGACCAAGGACATAGCATAACAAGTTGCCAATGGGCCCTGCAATGAATATAATTGTTACTTGTTATCATCCATATATAAGCAACATTTCAAAACCATTACTTTAGCTTACTGATTGAAGTAAGCTCCTAGGTACAGTTGTCGTCTTGATTCCTTGATCCATGTTTCGATGTACTTTTGACACTCTTCACTTCTTTCCTTTGTGCAGTGTTTTGATTGAGGCTCAAGAAATCCATACACCGATCCATGCCCTAAGCTTGTAGTTTGTTCTTCCATAAACCTAATTTTAACACATGACAACTCAAAATAAAACATCATTCCAATGTTAAATGGTGAATAAATCGTATTTAGTACTGCACATCGTGAAACTTAATGTACTTACATCATCCACAACTGTAGGTTTGAAATATTCAAACATTTTTCTACTGAAACAATTTCGTTCACATCAGAAAAGGTAATGAAGAATGATGTCACTGCATTAGGGAGACCAAATTTAGCTCCATCCCACACCAACTCCACCGGCTTCTTGTAAAAATCAAATAGGTTTTGAATGAGGTCGCCCAATGGCTCATCTCCACAATCAGTGTCTGACCTTTTAACCGCTTCATTGGAATTTTTTGTACAATACTCTAAATCCTATCATTGTAAAACACTACATCAGCTGAATTAAATATTGAACTCGTAACATAAATAACAAATTACTTTCTAATTCAAACAACTTGTAATATAAATGAAAAATTTATTTATGAATACCTGGGGAGGCACAAGCCTAACAAGATGTGTGGGCTACACAACAAATGTGCCAAGGGTATCTCTCACATATTGGATTTCAGAGCACGGGATAGGGACTTCAACATCCCCATCAATAATTTCATTGACATTAACTCTGACGACATCATCTGCATAAGCGACATTATGTATGGTGGACATCCCATGCTCAACTTTTCCCATGGCAACCAGTTTGGTAGATTGATCACACGCCACATGTAGTCCCATGGTAGGTACCACATTGGTGACATGGTCTACAACTGATGGATTTCGCTGCTTAATCAGCACAACTCCCCTTTGTGCTGACACGTGCAACTATTTGCTGAAAATTCACGTCACCTAGAGGGGACGATGGTGATGCAATTTGGGACAACTCCATTTTGATTTCCTTCTTCAACTCTTCTTTCATTGTTGCCTTAACCTCTTGTGTGATTTTCTCAATTGTTTTTTTGGTGACTTCTTCTTGTTCTCTCCTCCATTCTTCTTTCATATTTTGAATCAAGTCAACCACCTCTGCTTGACTGATGGATGGCAAAGAACTACGGGATGCTTGTCCAAAATATTTCCGTATGGTGACACCAGTCCCTGCTACACGAACACGACCAGGGTGCTCTAGTCTTCCTAGTGCAGTGTTTAAAATATCATTTCGACCGTGGGATACAAAGATTCCCTGTGTTTTTTGTTCTTCTAACGAGTCCTGCATTACCAATTACATGACAACCACAAAAATCAGAACATCGTTTACCATACATTCATGATATAACACAAAAATATGATATTAACTCACTATTCTATCAGCTATTTCTTGGCTCGCTGAAGATGTCATTCTTCCATACTTCTTTGTTCGAGCCATCTTCCACTTAACATGCCTTGCAATTGGAGAAGGTGGCTCATCTACCAATGTAGGGTTCTCGGTGTTTTCGGCATGCTGTTGTCTTTTCTTGATCTTTTCTTCCATCAGTCTTTTTTCGAGCAACTCATACCCCCCTCGAGATAGGACGTGTGGGCAATCATTGAACTTCTGAATTTCATGCGCCTTTTTTCTAACCCCCTGTGTATAACATAAAATATGACACGGCTTAAACATTTAAGTGAATGAAAATGACTACTAATTGATAAATACTTAGATCACTTTTAGTAACCAGTTGTGTAACCTGCCAATTAGGATTTTCCCTGCTTTCTGCAAATGCCTTCCAAGTTTCTTGATCCAGCCCATACTTAACACAAGGAAGGTCTTTATCTTCACCTTGTTTATAACCATATATGTATTTACATGTCAGGGAAGACTTAAATTGCCTTCATCTGGTGGCCACAGATGACATCACCTTCTTCCTCACTTGAAGTGGTTCCGAAATGTCAAATTTTCCCTGCACCAGCAACAATAACTCACATTAAGATAAAGGCTTTTGTGGCACAGTTAATATACTCAGCCAAATACGAAACAAACACAATTTTTTTAAAATACCAAAATGTCGTCCCATATTAGTTGCTTATAGGGACTTTTTCTCGTGCTACAACTCCTAGGTAGCTGTGGAACTTGTGTCTGTGGGGCCCAGATCCTCTCCCTGTTTGAGGATTTACTTGAACGGTTGGTCTACGCTGCTCCAAGTTCTGTGATGTCTGATTGCCTGCTCTTTCTCAAAGGACACTCAGAATGCTCACCAAAAGGAGGAGGGGACCGCGTTGGTGTTGCCATTAGTTTCTGAAAAAACAAAATAAAAGCAATGAAGTTGTCAACATTTTAGAAGAAAGCTAAATATAATGCAAATTAAAAAATTCAGTAATACCCTTAATGAAAGGTCAAAATATGATTTCATGAAGAATAAAAAATCTTTGACATTCATTACTTAAGATTTGTTGTTTTCCCACAAGCCTTCTTCATGATCCGTACGATTTACATGCTCATCATCCACCATATGTTCGTCACTAATGGCAGATATTTGCCTAAACAATGACGGTACCTCACGTTTGTCTTGTGGAGGTTGTTGCCTTTCATCGACTATGCCAATTGTTCTTCCTTGAATGACCACAAACAACCGTGAATTTGAAGGATCCTGCACATAAAAGACTTCTCTAGCTTGTTTAGCCATAATGAAAGGCTCGTCCTTGTAACCCAGTTTATCAAAATCAACTAACGTAAAACCTAATTGGTCTACATGAACGCCAGTGTTTCCGTTAACCCAGTACACTTAAAGACCGGCACTTTGAATTCATTATAATCTACTTCCCATATTTCTTCAATGACACCAAAGTAAGGCATCGAATCTCGAATCGGCTTTTTATTTGATGCACTAGATAAGTGTTCTGAAAAAGCCTCAACACTGACACCATTGTTCTGTACAGAACTTTATCATCCTGTGATTTTGTGTAAAAGGAGTAGTTGTTGATATAGTATCCCTTCCAAGTAGGGACATTAAGGTTTGGGCCCAACGCAAGTAAAGTTAACTTTCTTGAAGCATTTTCATCTGCAAGGATTTTCTCTCTGAACCACTTAATGAAAGTCTTGTTATGCTCTTGCAGTGCCTTCATAATGTTCATCTTTGGGTGCATATCTGTGATGTGTTGTTTGTACATATCAATGTAAGGCAAAACCTCTTGTGTGTTATTCGGAATATACAAATGTGCTTGTTTAACCTGTTGTGGGGTCATAGTGACGACATTGCCTCGTGTACCGTAGCCTCCCCCGGATAAGTCATGACGTGTCTGCGGAATCCCAACAGGTTTAAGTGCATCCACGTACTCGGAACAAAACTCAATACATTCTTCAGCAACATACCATTCAACAATTGAAGCTTCTGGTCGGTAATGATTTTTGGTGTAACCTTTGAAGACCTTTATGTACCGCTCAACAGGATACATCCATTGTAAAAAAACTGGACCACATAACCTTATCTCCCTAACAAGATGGACAATTAAATGCACCGTTATGTCAAAAAACGAAGGCGACAAAACATTTCCAATTGACTAAGCACAATGGCAGCCTCGTGTTCTAGGTCATCCAGCTGTGTAGGGTCAATAACTTTGCTACAAATTGCATTAAATAGAAAGCATAGACAAGTAATGGAAACCCTTACTTTGTCAGGCAAGGTACCTTGAATGACTACGGCCAACAATTGTTGCATTAAAATATGGCTATCGTGAGATTTCAAGCCTACCAATTTAAGCTCCTTCATGGACACAAGGCTCTTGATATTTGAAGAGTATCCTTGTGGGACTTTCAAAGTTCGCAAACAATGACAAAAACTTTTTTCTCCTTTGTTGACATGGTGTGACATGCTGTTGGCAAATAAACTCGACGACCCTCTGATATGGGATGCAATTGTTGACGTATACCTAATTCAACCAAGTCTTGTCGACTTTTCAAACCATCCTTAGTTTTTCCTTTTATGTTCAGTAAGGTTCCAATTAAGCTATCGCATACATTTTTCTCAACATGCATGACGCCAATACAATGTCGAACTTCCAGGTATTTTTTTGTGTAGCTTCCTTCTTTTGTGTCTTCCCAAAAATAGTGATAATGTCCTTCTTGCTTCCCATTTAACGGTGTAGGTGCAATTTCAGTCTCTTGTCATCCATTAAAAGCTTTTTTCAATCGCCGATAAGGGTGGTAAGGTTTGAGAAATCTCTGATGTCTAGTATACACTGTTTTCTTTCCATGTTTTAGTTGCAGGTAGCTTGTTTGTTTCTCGCAGATAGGACAAGCGTGATGCCTCTTCACACTATAACCACTGAAATTCCCATATGCGGGAAAGTCGTTAATGGTGCAAAAAACCATTCCACGCAACAAGAAACTTTGTTTGGCATTTGCATCAAACAATTCAACGCCGTCAACCCACAATTTCCGCAAGTCTTCAATCAACGGACTCAGATAGACATCAATATCATTGCCTAGTTGTCTTGGACCAGATATCATCATAGCCAACAAAATGTATTTTCGCTTCATGCATAGCCAAGGAGGGAGGTTGTAAATCATCAACAACACTGGCCATAAACTGTGGTTGGTACTTAAGCTACCAAAAGGATTCATACCATCTGAAGCAAGAGCAAGCCTTAGGTTTCTTGGGTCTGACCCAAATTCTAGGTATAAACAATCAATCGTCTTCCATTGGGGAGAATCAGCAGGATACCGTAAGAACCCATCAACTAGTCTTCGTTCTGCATGCCAAGTAAAATGGTTGGCATCATTTTCATTAGAAAACAACCGCTTAAATCTTGGAATAATGGGTAGATACCAACAAACTTTTGCTGGGCACCGGTTCTTTGGTGTTGCATCATTACCAATATCGTTTTCCTTCACTTTGTATCGGGAAAACCCACATGTGGGGCAATTGCACAGTGTCGCAAAGCCACCCCTGTACAACATGCAATCGTTAGGGAAGACATGTATTTTCTGGTACTCCAAGCCCACTGGACATAATATCTTCTTTGCATCATAATGATTTTTCGGGAGAACGTTGTCTTCAGGAAGCATATTTTTCAACAATTGTAGCAATGCGGTGAAGCTTTTGTCACTCCACCCAAATCTTGCCTTCAAGTTCACCAAACCTAACACAGCTGACATCCTTGTGAATTTTGTGCACCCCGCATACAATGGCTTATTTGAATCACTTTCTAATTGGTCATAGTAAGGTGCATGTGCTTGACGAAAACCCTCTTGGCCAATATCACGTATCATTTCTTCCAACCGACACCCAAATACGTCATCATGAGATACAGTTGCAGACATTGATGGCACGTTTGACAATTCTCTATGCCAAATCCATTTAGTATAACTTTGGATTATGCCTTCACATATAAGATGTGACCTAATCTCATTCAATGACTTTCTTCTTCCATTTGCACACTTAACACAATGGCAGAAGAATTTACCCCTTAATGATGGTGCATTAAGTTCAGCAAATTGCAAGAAGTATTCAAACCCATTCTCATAGTCTTTAGTGATAAGTGGTTGTTTCATCCAACTGCGATCCATGTTTACTCGGCTGGTATATTAATAAGGTTATCCATCATGCGAAAACATTGCACCTACTTCATTGAAGGTGTGGCCCCATCCCATTCAGGAAGATTTAATTTTTGAACCTATTTTATGTGTCGAGGTGAACTATGGGTTGTCAAGTTTGACAAAATTTTGGCAGCATTTCGCCTCCATCTCCAAGTACACCAAGTGAAACTAGTGACATTAAGTCACGACATCTCATATATGCACCCAGAGATAAAAGCAAGATGCATTTATCCAAAATTTCATCAAAATAAACAAACCATCGTTCACTTCAACACATGAATTAGTCACAAAAATAAAATCTTCCCAAATTGTCCAAACGGACAATTCAAGGTCCAATACAATGATTAATACAAACTATCCGTATTAATCATTATACTAAATCTTGAACGGGACACTAAGGTTCACTAAAAATTGAGATAACATTAAAACACGATATAACACATGTTACAACAAGTAAGTGTGATATGCAAAAATGTGTACGAAAGAAACACGAACCTTGTCCAGTGGGAACAAACAACAATAGCAACCTTGTTGATGGCAATTTAAAGGAATCCACAACTTTTATAGACAATAATAAATTATGTTGGCTTCGACGCTGACTAAGATCCCTTGCAACAAGATGACTTACATGTACCTGCAAACAAAATAAATACATAAGTATGATGTTAAGAGCATATTAACTTGCACCCTTAAATTAGCATGAAACTACAATTTCATTCTATAGCATAGTTTACATTCCATTTATTGAAATGATGAGTGCCATTTGACTTTGTTGTTGGTGCAGGGTCCTAACAAAGTAGAACTTAACATTAACAGTGATAAAACATACCTCAAAATATGGAGTATATGATTGATAGTTTGGGCTGATCTAGTTGCAGTGGTATACGAGTTTGTTTTGTTACCACAATAACCCTTTAGGAGCTAACCGACTGAACACATTGCTGCTAAAAAAATGGAGTATAATAACTTTATTAATGAAATTTGTACCAACAAATTTCATTGCCTATTGAGACAAAGATGTAAATGAAGAATATTAAATACCATGCACAATGAATCTTCTAGTAATTGAGTTGGAAGCAGAGGCCGCAATTGTGAGCGGGTAGCGGCAGAGATTTCAAGTACCTACATGGGATTTCATTAATTGATGTATATATAAAACCAAGTAACAGAATAATGTTGACTATCAAACACTCGTAAGTGAAGGTTATCAATTGTAAGTCTAAGTGATGTAGGATATGATAAGAAAGTTCATAAAACTGAATTGGATGCAGTTGACCTTTCATACATTATACCATTAAGTCAATGGATATCACGATAGTTAATTGGTAAAATATAAAATAGTATAAACAATTATGTGGGTGTGTCATTAATTGGTGAAGAGCTTGATGAATAGAGGAGAATTTCAAAGAAGAATGTTAAATCTGAAAAGTAGAAATCCAAGCCAAAAGATCAGAAAAATGGTGGAGCAAATGTGTTAAAGATCAGACTTTATCATAAGAAAAAATAAAAATGATTTCATGTGTAGTACATCTTTGATATGAGTTTTGTTATGGATGAAGCCTAGCTAGGACCCAACCCGAATCCAAGTGCGGCTCCTCTAAAATGTTGACCATGCAAACGTTAAGAACAACGTATAATTTCCCTCTTTGAATCTGGGCCTCTAGCATAGAAATCCAGTCCATCCTTTAAATAGTGCTATTTGGGTGTAATGTAAGAAATGCATCTAAATAAACTTGTGGAAATGTTTAATCATGTCTTCTAAGTTTGCACTAAAACGTTTACAACTGCTGCACACAATAGGCCTTGTACTTAATCAACTTTAGTTTGGGGGTGATTCTTTAACCCTTGTCAAATACAACACTTCTTGTTGATGTATCAAGGCTACTATTGAAGTCCTATTTAGTAGGAGTTGATTAGTTTTTTGTTTCTTAGTCAGTTTTATCGTGTAGGAGTGTTTATCTCATTTTGTTATTCAGTTAGTTTGTTGCTGATTTTATGGAATAAGATATTAGTTTGTTAGTGGGCAAC
The DNA here is from genome assembly GCA_007407185.1 of Glycine tomentella. Lineage (NCBI taxonomy): Eukaryota > Viridiplantae > Streptophyta > Magnoliopsida > Fabales > Fabaceae > Glycine > Glycine tomentella. The sequence continues at coordinate 71,513 of PYAF01005566.1, forward strand.
AGATGGTTATAAAAAAGGGTTAGCTTGTATTCAATTTTATCATCTTCTGAATAAAATACAGTTTCAGCTGTTATTCTTTTTTTTTTTCTCTTTTACAAATATCAACATTGGTACGAAGAGCCTTGTTGATCTTAAGGGGCAGTGAGTGACTTGTGAAATTGATTGACAAGAGTGTCAGCATCTGCATCCAAAGAAACTAAAGGCAACATGAAGCCAGGATCGAGTGGTTTTTAAGCAATGGCTCCACCAGCGTTTGATGGAGAAAATTATCAAGACTGGGCAGTGAGAATGCAAGCCTATGTAGAGGATTGTGATTTTTGGGAAGCTGTGGAAGATGATTATGAAGTTGCTCCCCTTCCTAAAAATCCAACTATCAATCAGATCAAGTTTCACAAGGAGAGGATAACAAGGAAAGCAAAGGGAAAGTCTTGTTTATATGCTGCTGTCTGACCTGCCATTTTGAACAGAATTATGGCTTGTAAATCAGGCAAAGCTATTTGGGACATCCTCAAGGCTTAGTATCAAGGAGATGAGAGGATCAGAAGCATGAAGGGGCTGAATCTGATCAAAGAATTTGAGAGACTGCAGATGAAGGAGTCTGAGATAATTAATGAGTATTTTGATAAGTTGATAAGTATTGCGAATCAAGCAACAGTTCTAGGCACTGACTTCTGTGATAATAGGCTACTGCAAAAGATTCATGTCTCCTTGCCTGAGGTGTTTGAGGCAACCATTGCATCTTTGGAGAATACCAAGGATTTGTCTAACATCAAGTTGGCAGAATTGCTAAGTTCTCTACAAGCACAAGAGCAAAGAAGGTTAATGAGGCTTGAAGGAAGTACAGAAGGAGCTTTGCAGGCCAAAGAACAACAAAATGTAGGAGGGAAAGGCAAGAAGTGGAAAGGGAATAAATGAGACGGCGAAAGTGGATCAGAAACTGCTGCAGCAGAGAATAGTTGGAACAGGTATTCCTCATGTAAGCACTGTGGAAAACAGAATCATCCACACTTGAGGTGTTGAAAGAGGCCATTTATAAAGTGCAGAAAATGTCATAGAATTGGACACATTGAGATGTTTTGCAAAGAGGAAGGAAATCAACAGCAAGGTGAGGCACACCCTGCAGTCCAACATGAGGCAGATCAACTGTTTGGTGCCTCTTGTTTCTCCTATAGTACTCCATATGACAGTTGGAACCTTGATAGTGGATGCACAAACCACATCACAAGTGATGAAAAGCTATTTAGAGATATTGAGAAGTCATTGAAGTCAAGAGTGACAATTGGAAATAGGGAGTTCCTAGAAGTGAAAGGTAAAGGGACTGTGTGAATAAAATACAGTTGATGCTTGTATTCAATTTTCATATGTTCTGAATAAAATACAGTTGATGTTGTCATTATTTTTTGTGTCTTCTACAAATATCAACACTTCTCAACTGCCTTTGATCATGAAACATGGTTGGAGGAGCCCAATAACTTCTCAATTCAATGGCAGGGGTAGAAATGAAGGTACAAAAAAGTCCCAAACTTTACCCGTCAAGTTAATCTTTTAATTAAGTTGACCTCGAATCCAACTTTTTTTTTTTTGCAACCTCCATTTCAATTTATACAACTAAGGTTATAAGTCTGACAAATTTAGATCATCTGGAATTCAGATGTAACTGCACATTCCTGCAGTTGTAATCCCACGATCTTACTTTTATAGGAGACATATATATATATATATATCACATTCATGTAAGTGCCGGATAAATTATTTTAACAGTTGAGAGCCTCAAATATTGTACATCATTTTTTTTAATTCTAGTATTGTAGGTTAACTTAAACCTGTAGATCTAACTTACAAAAAAAAGATCAATTGTTTCTTGCCAAAGGACAAAGGTAGTTAGAACATAGCCAACATGAAAGAGAGACAAATGCAAACTCCCAATAGAAGTTATGAATCTTTGGAACTTGGCCGCAGAAGTTGGTGGAGATAGATTAGGTTGTCATTGGAGAATGATATCAGTACAATAACATGGTGAAATTAAAAGAATCAAATAAGAAATATCATAGAATATATACGATATAATTGACATGTACATTCTGGAAAAAAAAGTATGTATATATTGGATAGAAACCTAACACAAGAAAGGTGACACAAGGAAGGTTTTCCCTAAAGGTCACACAAGAAAGCTTAATTAAAAGATCAGACTTTATCATTGCAAGAAAGGTCACACAACGAAGGTTTTCCCTAAAGGAAGGCCAATGAAGGAAACCAATATAGATCAAAGAACTATGCAACCATTGTCCACACTGATGGGTATGAATCTGCTGAAGCATTAACAGTTGCAAATGAATGTACAAACTCAGAATGGATAATGGATTTAGGATGCACATGACAACAAAAAGATCATGATTTGAATAATTATCTGATGAAGCAGAAGGGCTAGTTCTTTTGGGAGACAATAAAGTATGCAAGATTGAAGGAATTGGATAAATCAGATTGTAGTTCCATGATGGTATAGATACAATACTCAAAGAAGTCAGGTATGTGCCTGATTTGGCAAGAAACTTGATATCTATAGGTGTGTTTGATTAAAAAAAATGTGTTCAAAGGGTCAAAGGGAATTCTGAATGTTGTCAACAATTCAAGAACTGTAATGAGATTCATCATGCAAAATGGCTTGTATGCAGTCGATGGTGAGGTTGTTATTGGCTCAGTGGCTACTTTACTTTTGTGCTAACTAATTTGAACTTCCTAGTAGTTCATGAAATGAAATTTATCTTCAAATTTGAGGTAGCCTTGATTGTAATTTCTTAACTAATGCATACTCGTTGAATGCATGAATTGTTAAAACTAAGGCTCTGCCTGATGGGTTGGGGAAAAATAATTGTTTTGGGAGTGGACAACCCAGGATCCAAGTTTAATGTCGATATGACAACTATTTTGTGTTGTGTGATTAATTCTAATAAAGAAATGATTTCCAAAGCATTCCTAACAGTGTTGCAGTGCGGTAGCGCCCTAATTCTATAACTTATTTTTACTGCGTAGGCCTAGCAAATAAATTGAACTTAAAACAAAATTGATTGATCTCTAAATTTACTTATTTGCACAATAACTTGAAATAGATCACTTGATAATATTGATATGAAATTTCATTACATAAACAAATAAGATAAAAACTACAAAAACAAAATACATACATACTGATAAACACATATAATACAATACCATATGAAACTAATGCATTCGTTGTCAATTAGCATGGGTTGTGTTATTTGTTCTTTTCAAACTTCATTAACTAAGCACACCCTCAACAAGTCTCGCGAGCCATTGTGGTTTCCCAGTCATGAAAACATTATATCCCAAAAGCATTCCAAATAGCAACCCAAATGCATATGCCTAAAAATGATTAACAGTATGGACATATGGCGTTAATAGATACGGATATTAACTGGAGGTCAAGCAACTAGTGTCCTAAGGTTCGACGAAAATGTTCGTATTTTAGTTTTCATCATTCAAACACATTTTGCTACACCAAAGTGGAAAAAAGTCTGCAATTAGTACCATACAAATTACATTTGAAGCTATTACCTGAAAATGAACGAACCCTAGCTCCCTGACCCTATAGACTTTTATTTGTACTCGCCATCGGAAACAATCATCCACAAACTGATGGAAGTTACCTTTATCTTCGTGGACGCGGCGGCGATAACACGGTGTTCCAACAAGCTTCGGACTTTAACCTCAAAAAAGAACAATGAGTGAAGAATGAAGGCTTAAAAAGGGTCAGAGAGCTTGCATGACATTGAAACAGGTAATGCATCTTACCTTTGCTTCAATGGTGACAGTGGTTGTTCAACACTATGACAGTGCTCTTCACGACGAGGCTTGCAACAAAAATGGTCGACAATCTTGGTGGTAAGTGAGACAGGGTCGCGCAGTTGTAGAAAAACAAGGGAAAGTAAATTGATTTTTATTTAATTTAAAAATAATCAAAGTCGGTTATTACTGAAATCAACTTTGACTTATTGAATACAACGACGGTTTTAGGATAACCGTATTTGTATTATGATCAACAACGACGGTCGTTCTATTAACCAACGTCTTTAATGTATTAGTGTTCAATTAATTACAAAAATGCCACCGGTTCTTCTACTAGGTCAATTTTCGAGCAACCGTCTTAAATAAGCTATCGTAAAATGTGCATTTTGTAGTAGTGGCTACCTATTAAGACTAAGCATATGTAAATTATTATGCATAAAGAAAGATGAAAGATGTGTGTATCCAACAAACATTGGGAAGAAGAAGAAGAAGAAGAATGGGAAACTAAGTAGCTAGGAGGGGTGACAAGTGTCGTTTATGAAAGGCATGTAGGTTAGGTTGGTGGTTTTGGGTGTGAGGGATTTTGAATTGAAAAAGAAGTGTGAGTGGTATTTGGAATGTCTAGCACAAGGGGATGTACAATTTATCTTGCACGACTACAGCTCCATGCTGAACATATAAAAACACAGTAGCTCAACAATGAACAAACAAGATAAAATTTACAGCATTACATCATAGGCAAGAGACCTTTCAGAAGAAAGCCCAAGAAAAAAAAAAAACCAAACCTTGATTGCCATGCAGCCAGTAACACTTCCAGTAGCTTCCATGCTTTGGTTGACTTCATAGACAAAATAGCTAATCTAATCTGATAAATGGATCTTAAATTAAGGCACATAAACAATTGCATGCAACTTTTAAAAATATGGACAATTAATATAATGCAAGGTATCTTTATTTGCCTTTTTCCATGTGACCAAGGTATAAAAAAGAGAAATGTTCAAATGAAAAGGTGAAGGTTACTAAAACACATCAGAACTAGTGGTTAACAACATCAAGTATGTGTCAGCCTGCCACACATATAAAAAGCTCTGTAACATATGTTCTAATGTACAAAAAATAAGGGCCAAATGGTTTTAGAAAATATATAGCAGAGAGAGCGAGATAAGAATCTGACCAGAAAAAGGGATGTGTTTGCCACATCATTGACCTCTTAAATGAAATGACATTTTCCAAGTTAAACAATTAATTAGCTTGGCACCTGAAGAAAGCAATCAATGTAAATCCATTTAAATGAAAACAGAAAGGTTATTTTATGCTCGTGGGTCGCGACAACTTGGCTCAGATATGTTTACAATATGCAGTAAAAGAAATATGGTTGCAAGTGTCAACAAAAAAAGAATAAAAAACCCCAAGAATTTATAAAATTGCAAGTGTCATACAAGAGCTAGCTATATTCATGCTTTGAGTCTGCTATGAATTAATATCTCAGCCTTGCGTTGCAACCAACAGGTATACAACATGGAGTCCACTTACCCAAACAATTTCAAAGTTGCAATTTGTCTTCCGTAATATTATTTCTCCCCAATAAAATTCAAAACATGTATTACAACATTAAACAATAAATTCCTCTGTTTACATTTCACTTTTTATACAATACCAACATTATTTTGTAATATATATATAGGGAACCATATGTATTGAGTACTATACTAAAACTATATATGATAATTTGCTAAGTGATACAGAACAAGCTGATTAAAAAATGTTTACTTGCCCTTTGAATACTATACTCCTTCTGCCTTATATTGTGTGAGACTAGTGAGTGAGTGAGTGAATAAAACAACAAAGTGCATGCAGTGTGTTGTGTAGCGTGTGGATACGCAAATCCCTTAATAAAGTTAACCTCATTTGTCCCATACTCCCATTTGAATCTTGAAACCTCTATATATACGAATTCATTGAAAAACCACTAAGGAACGGGTATAATACCACAAGAACCACTATCAATGAAAGATGAACTCGAAAGCCATAAAATCTGACAGAACTAATGTCATATAACTAATGTAACCAATGACTCATTCCATGCTTGAAATAAACCATAGTGATGATATACATCCCTTACCAATTTTCCACAGCAACAGATAAGTAACGGAATATATAGGTAATAAAATTAAAGAGAAGCACTCTAAACTTGAAATATTTAAAAACTAGGCCAAATGGAAAGCCATTTGAGACAACTAGATTCACCAATCATTACATCTGTGCACCACAACCTCAAAGTAACATTAAAGATTCACCAATTAATTGTGGATGTAATTGGTCCTTGACCGCCATCTTTAATAGCCCCAAGATCATATAGCCCAGCCTGATTCAGGCCATTAACGTGAACAGCAAAATAATAAAGATTAAGAACATGAGAATTCTGCAAATTGTATAGCAACAAATCATGAATATATGAAACATAAAAAAAGATGGAACACAAATTCAAATTAGAATAAGCAAGGCAATTCCGAAAGTCCAAAAAGTAATTCTGGAAATGCAGAAAAAATAGTCATTGAAGCATGGTGTATATTCCATTTAGCAGTAAGTAGGAATTTTCATCCTTACCAACTCAGAAAACAAAAAGAACAATCAGTGCCTTAGGAATTGAACAAAACTTCTTTGGTTTAAGAGTAGCTGGGTCAGGGCTCTCTCATCTATTATTTTTTTTTTCCTCCTTATCCATCTTTTCTTTTCATGATCTATACCCCTGATACGTTCACCAATTTCCTTCTTTTCTTTTTCAAAAATGAACGTATAATTTCTCCTTTATATATAAATGACATTCACAGTCTTTAATGGATTTAGACGCAATTCTTTACATGCAGATTGAGAAAATTCATTGATATCAATAGGAGTAAAAGTAACAATTAGCACTCAGAAAACTAATGATCATATACTACTAAAAGTAATAAAACTAATTAACTACTATTTTTTTTCTATTTAGATGTGTTTTTTTACGGTGTATATGATGATAAATTAATTTCAAAGGCTTTCCTTTATTGTTTTAATGGAAGAGCTAGAAAAAACTATTATATTCCAAATTCAGTTAAGTTAACCAACCTTATCTCGTTTACCACCATATCACACGTAAGAAGACCCAAAGCAAAAAAGTTAATCAAACATGAACTTGGGTTAAGCATTAAGAAAATCTCTCTTACTATGTAGTTGCTACCTGTTCATGCTTGAGGCATAACCATTTCAAATTATTTTATTCTTTTAAGAATAGACAATATTACATTACAAGTTAACTTCAACCATACACCATCTGCACATATGTGCTTCCTACTACAGCTCTTGTAATAATTACCTGAACAAAAAAGTTGAATGAAATTTAGCAGCCAAAAGAATCACCCAAAAAAGAGTGCATCTGAATTTTAAAAAAGAAATAGACCACTATAAAATTTCAAACAAATAACAAGAGCACAAACCTTAAGTTCACCCAGGTCTTGCTTTGCCATCAAGTTCCTGTAAGATGCCAATTATATAGCTCATGGACAGCCAGTTAAAAAAAATTCTAGTCAAAACAAACCAAAGAACCATATACACTAGAAACAATATCAATAGAAAACAGGACCAAAGATATTCACTAAAGCCATCAACTTCTTTACTTCAAATTTCATAATGAGAATTATATTAGATAATATGAGATGTTCCATCATTTCATTGCAACATGACGAACAAATTTAGATAAAATGGCATTCTACTTGTGACTACTAGTCAAGCTTCTATGCTGCCATAAAATCAATACACATTTATGGAAAGAAAAAAAAATGACAAAACTATTGTCTGGGCACAAAGATTAATAATGGATGCCGAAGGAATTACAGGAGTAAAACTCCATATAATGACCCTATGCCTTAAAATGGTATTGTTGTCCCCTGTATTTTTCTTCTTTTTATGGGTGTACAGGTAATCATTCCTATAATTAGGTAATTGGTATGGTTGAATGCGTATTTTCTTTCATTTCATTTACTTACACACCCAATGTCACGATAAGTTTTAATGAGCACTGCTCACTATTTTGCTCACCAAAACTGCATTGCTCATCAAACAGAGAACACTAAACAATTTAGAATGACTAATTCAAATCCACTAAAGATATTAATGCTTTTATGAAGCTGCTTACTTATCAAGGTACACTACAACATTGAGTTCAAAATGAGTTATAAGGTGAGTTGGATGGTTAAGAGAGAAGGAAAGAAAGGAAAGATAACAGAGATGGATGCTAACAAAACTAACACTCTAACAATATTTGCGGATTAAAAAAACATTGAACTCAAAAGGGTAGCTTACTTAAGTAACACGAAATACTAAAATAGCAAAAGAGAGAGAGAAAAAAAAAATGTGCATTAAAAACTGATATGTAACGTATTGAAAGCAACTAACTTACTTCTCCATGCGACACTGCAGGTAATTTTTTGAGAATTGCCTGCATTTTTCAGACTGGTGCCTAGCAGTCTTTAGACAATTGAGATATTCTATCTTCTCCTAAAATGAATAAACAAGTGAAAAAGAGCACCGAACATGTAAAAAAAATGTCTAAGGTTAGAGAAGAAGAAGCATATTACGAGGTCACACAAATGCATGTGGTCCAATGGGAATATCCCCTTTTCGGGAGGCACTGGATGGAGCCCCCTATTGCCACCAAATGCACCACCTTTCGTTTCAAGCGAGTTAGTATTCATATTCATAGTCCACAACAAACAAATATTGAGTTTAGGAATAGGCAAAGGAAATTAACCTATAGAATCTAGAGTCTTTTTTCCATCCTTCAACAATTTGTGAGGAATTTATAGAACAAAGGATGAGAAGTGAAAGAAAACCAAATACCTACGACACTCATTTCTAGGGTTTCATGCGGTTGCAGAATCTCAGAAAGCAGTTAATTTCAATTTCAGCTGGACACGAGGTGGGGTTCTCGCCCAGGATGAACACGAGGATGGAGAGAGAGAAAAATGAATAAACTTCATGGCAAACCTCGGGGGAGCTGTTGTTGATGTCGTTGGCGTGATGACGACGGCGGAGAGGACGGCAGTGCGATAGTGTCCAACGTGCAGAGCGGAGGGGTTGCCTTGGTCCCTCACGACTTCTTCGGAACCCTAGAGGGGAAGTTAGAGGGTGAGAGGGAGAGGGAAAATGAAGAGTATAAGAGAGGAGAGAGAAACATTAAATATATATAAAAACCACTGAAAAACTTTGTAAGACGATTTTCGAAAAACCATCTTGGAATGGAAGCAATTCTATCAAAAACAGTCTTCGAATGGTAGTTTCTAAGACGGTTTTTGTGGAACCGACGTAGAATGATTATATTTATTTATAAAAATGCCACCGCGTGGCTTTCTAAAACGGTTATTTATTAACCGACATTATATCAGTGTCGTAAAAAATGGTTTTTGTAGTAGTGGCAAGACTTAAATTGTCTCCATCTTGTGCCCATAGACGCCATAACCTTCTTCCTTGCTTTTGTAGCATCGAGGATATCAAATTTTGCCTACAACAACAAGTGAAACAAAACATTAATTGATCGAAAAGTGTTTATCATATGAGTTTAACCCCATTAAACAAAGCCTTAGTAAGCACACATACCAATATGTCATCCCATACTAAATCCTTTAGGGAGGCCGATACATCTTTCCAATTGCTATGTGTAATAGGAATCTTCTCTCTTGCAATGACCCCAAGATAGCTGTGGAACTTATATTTGTTCTTGCCTGATCCTCTCGTAGTATTAGGGTTGACGTTTACCGTTGGCCTAGCCTTGTCCAAGGTTCTCAAGGTCAACCTTCTTAGCTTGGTGGATTGTCTACTCCTCGTAGATGTGGACTCAGAACAGGCGTTTGAATTGGGAGGGGACACAGGCGGTGTGCCATCAATCTGCAAAACATAGGTAAAACCAATAAAATACATAAGTGATAACAATAATACATTTGGTATATAATGAATGTAATAAATTTAAAACTATTGTAATCTGTTTGTTATTGTCGTATTGAAAACAATTACTTGATTATGTCGCAGTTACGTATTAATTTTCTTCCATAAACCTTCATCATGGTCAACACGATTTGCATGTTCATCATCAACTTCTTGGTCTTCTACAACGGAAGGCATGCGTGTTGAGAAAGCAGGTATGTCACCAATATCAACTGTTGTTGCGTCATGTTGGTGACTGGCACCCCACGTTCTACCACGTAAAACCACAGAAAATCTTGCATCGCAAGGATCTTCTATATAAAATGCCTGTCTGGCTTGTTCAGCCATTATAAAAGGCTCATCCTTGTAACCTATATTATCAAGTTCAACTAACGTAAATCCAAACTGATCTTCATGCACACCAGTGTTACTGTTGACCCACTGACACTTGAACACAGGCACCCTGAATGCAGTATAATCAAGCTCCCATATCTCTTGAATGACTCCAAAGTAAGGCATTGTAGCTTGAATTGGGTTGTTATCAGATGCACCACAAAAGTGCTCAGATGTCGCATCAACACTAACCCCACTGTTCTGTACGTTACTATGTCCGTCTTGTCCTTTTGTGTAGAAGGAATAGTTGTTGATATCGTATCCCTTCCAAGTGGAGACATTGAAACTTGGACCAACAGCTAGCAGTCTTAATGTCTTGCCTTGGAGGCACTTTCATCCCAAAGAATTTGTTCTTTAAACCAAGTATCAAAAGTTTTATTATGTTCTTGCAACACCTTCATTATGTTCATTCTTGGGTGACACTTTTTCAAATATTGTTTGTGCCTTTCTATGTAAGGCAAAGCCTCTTTCGTGTTATTCAAAACATACAAATGTGCTTGCAAAACCTATTGTCTACTAAATGTGACTACATTGTATCCCCGTGTACCCTTACCTCCCGCTGACAGTTCATGTCGGGTTTGTGGAATCCCAATAGGTTTAAGTGCATCGAGGTATTCTAAACAAAACTCAATACTTTCTTCGACAACATATCTTTCAACAATGGAAGCCTCTGGACGGTATTGATTCTTGCTATAACCTTTTAACAATTTCATGTAGCGCTCAATAGGGTACATCCACCGTAGAAAAATGGGGCCACACAACCTGATCTCCCTAACTAAGTGAACAATCAAGTGAACCATGATGTCAAAAAAAGATGGAGGAAAAAAATCTCCAATTGACAAAGGACAACGGCAGCGTCGTTCTCCAAATTATCTAATTGTTTTGGATTGATGACTTTGCTACAAAATGCATTAAACAAGAAGCACAAATGAGTAATTGCAACCCTAACTTTTTCAAGCAAGACCATGATGTCAAAAAAAGATGGAGGAAAAAACATCTCCAATTGACAAAGGACAACGGCAGTGTCGTTCTCTAAATTATCTAATTGTTTTGGGTCGATGACTTTGCTACAAAATGCATTAAACAAGAAGCACAAACTAGTAATTGCAACCCTAACTTTTTCAGGCAATATACCATGAATTGCAATTGGCAATATTTCCTACATCAACACATGACAATCATGAGACTTCAACCTTACCGATTCAGCTCCGTGACCGATACAAGGCTCTTTATATTAGAAGAGTATCCTTGAGGGACTTTTATTTTCCATAAACACTGACAAATTATTTTTTTTCTCTTGTTGACAAGATGTGACTTGCAGTTGGCAAATATGTTTGTCGACCTTGCTCAATTGGATGCAATTGGTGTTGTGTACCCATGTCAACCAAATCTTGGCAAGATTTCAAATTATCCTTTGTCTTCCCTTGAATGTTAAGGAGAGTGCCAATTAAATTATCACAAACATTCTTCTCAACATGCATCAGGTCTATACAATGTCTAACATCCAAATTCGACCTGTATGGAAGATAAAAAAATATAGATCTTTTCTTCCAAATTTGCTTGTCATATACATCCTTCTTTTGGGTTTTCCCAAAAACATTCATGATGTCGTTGCCACGATCAAAAACTTCTTTTCCTGTTAACGGTGTAGGAGCCATTTCCTTCTCCTGACAACCATAAAAAGCCTTCTTCAATCGTCGATATGGGTGATATGGTTGGAGGAAAATCCGATGCCTTGTATAACAATTCCTAGATTTGAAGGTTGCTGTCCTCAGCAACAGACAGAACTTCAAGAATAAGCAAGAGTTAATGATCAAACCAAACCACAATTTATAACCCTAGAATCATCATGCTGAGTATGATCAAAGTCAAATCAAAGTTTCAATGGCACTTTCAATGCTGTCACATTGTGAGAGTTAACCTGAGTGTTCCTCACAGAATGTGTTTATTCCACTCATCACTCAAGTGTATCAGGCTATGATAATCTCTCACTCAACATAGTCACAGCACTACCATAAGCTTGAAGATATTCTCA
>PYAF01005567.1:1132-19474 GCA_007407185.1 Glycine tomentella
AGGTGCAGTTTTAGGACAACGGAAAGAGAAAAGATTGCATGTAATTTATTATGCTAGTAAGATCTTAAATGAGGCACAAGTAAATTATGCCACAACTGAAAAAGAGATGCTAGCTGTTGTTTATGCCCTTGATAAGTTTAGATCATACTTAGTAGGGTCAAAAGTGATTGTTTATACTGACCATGCAGCCTTGAAATTTTTGTTGCACAAGCAAGATGCAAAACCTCGCTTTCTGCGTTGGATGTTATTGTTGCAGGAATTTCATTTAGAAATAAGAGACAAAGCTGGAGTTGAAAACAAGGTTGCAGACCACTTGTCTAGGATTCAGGAGAAGGACTTGCAAGATGGACCACAGATTGAAATCAATGAATCGTTCCCTGATGAGCAAGTGCTTGCTGTACACACCAGCCCATGGTTTGCTAGCATGGCTAACTTTAAAGCTGCTGGAATTATACCTGAAGAACTGAATTGGCAGCAGCGTAAGAAATTTCTGCATGATGCGAGAAGGTATTTCTGGGATAACCCTTACTTATATTTTCAATGCACTGACAATGTTATCCGCAGATGTGTAGCTGAAGGTGACGTGTCGGATATTCTGTGGCACTGTCATTCCTCCAACTACGGAGGGCATTTTGGAGCAAACCGGACTGCACACAAAGTGCTGCAATGTGGCTATTATTGGCCAACCTTATTCAAAGATTCTAAAAACTTTGTGATGCAGTGTGATAATTGTCAAAAGACAGGTAATGTTTCTCGCAGAGATGATATGCCATTAAACAACATCCAAGAAGTAGAGCTTTTTGATGTGTGGGGCATTGACTTCATGGGACCCTTCCCTAAGTCATTCTCCAACCAATACATCTTGGTTGCTGTAGACTATGTTTCAAAGTGGGTTGAGGCAGCTGCTTTACCCACTAATGATGCCAAGGTGGTGGTCTCATTCTTACGGAAGAACATTTTCACAAGATTTGGGGTGCCAAGAGCCATCATAAGTGATGGAGGAACTCATTTCTGCAACAAGCAGTTTGACAGCTTGTTAGCTAAGTATGGAGTCAAGCATAAAGTGGCAACCCCATACCACCCGCAAACAAGTGGCCAGGTGGAAATTTCCAACCGCGAATTGAAGCGAATACTTGAGAAAACCGTTGGAACATCAAGAAAGGACTGGGCCAAGAAACTAGATGACGCTTTATGGGCATACAGGACTGCATTTAAGACTCCAATAGGTATGTCTCCTTTTCAACTTGTCTATGGTAAGGCTTGTCATCTCCCTATTGAACTTGAACATAAAGCCATCTGGGCAACCAAGTTTTTAAATTTTGAACTAACAAAAGCTAATGAGAAAAGGTTGCTTCAGTTGAATGAATTAGATGAGTTTAGGTTAGCTGCATATGAGAATGCTCGGATCTACAAAGAAAAGACAAAGAAGTGGCATGACAACCAAATCCGCTCAAAAGAATTCATTCCTGGCCAACAAGTGTTGCTATTCAATTCTTGCTTGCGACTTTTTCCAGGTAAGTTAAAATCACGTTGGTCTGGACCGTTCCTCGTACGAGAAGTCTTTCCTTATGGCATAGTAGCAATTTCACCTCTGGATAGTGACCGAGCTTTCAAGGTAAATGGTTACCGTTTGAAGCATTATTTTAGAGAAGAAGTGGACAGAACTTCAGCTTCTGTTCCACTCAACGCTACTGAGATCTAAATGATGGTAAGCGTCTAGCTTAAGACGTTAAACGAGCAAACTTCTAATGTACATACCTGATGTTTTAAGTTCTGTTTTCAAATTGATAGTAATAGGCTTATTTGTCTGCAGATTCCATAGTAGTAAATTCAGATTCATGCATTGCTAGATAAGGTTGAATTCTTTATGATTTTGATAGCCTTAGGATTAAGTCCAAATACTTTCATTTAGAATCATTTTTGGAGCATTTTTATTTCCATTGGTTGATAAAATAAAAGAGAAAAATAAAAGATCAGGAAAAGCTGTCAACGGAGTCTGGCGCTACCCGCGCCAGACTTGGCGCCATCCGCGCTACATCTCGGTCAATCCATGCTAATAGCGTGAACTCTCGCACTGATCGCGTGAGATGTTCGACCTTGGGCCTTGTCTCTACATCAGTCCACGCGATCCGCGTGGGTTGTGGCGCCATCCGCGCCAGACTTTCGAATGGTCCACGCTAACCGCATGAGTTCCCGTGCTGACCGCGTGAAGTGGACGCCAGGCAGCCCTTCCAGTGACTTATGGCGCGATCAGCGCCACGTTCCAAGCGGACCTTGCGGGGTGTTGAAACTGCTTTTAAATTTAAAACTTCCTTATTCGCGCATCAATCTATTTTCTTCTCCCAAATCTCTCCACACCTTCCGCCCAAACTCCAGCACCACCATCAACCTTCATTCACCATTACCACCATTAGCCTTCATAATCTTGTTCTCTCTCTCTCTCCCTGTGTACTCCCCCCTATTTCCAATTCTCCCTCTTTCTCAGTTTTGTTTAAAACCAGGGAATCAATTGCATTTGCTACCATGGCTGGGGACAAAGTAATATTCTGAGCTAAATTGCTTTATAATGTATAATGGTATGGTGCACAAACACTGAAAACCCAAGTCTTACTGACCTAGGTCATTCATATTGTGTTTTGATGAACTTCATGCTAAAACTTTAGGGTAGAAACCTAATTGCTGCTGTCCATTAAGTATTCTTTGATTGATTTTGAATTTTGATGTTGATGGACAATGAAAATGTGGTGTGTTTAGTGAGTTCTGATGATGCCTGTAACCTGTTTGATAAATTGCCTATGTGAGATTCCATTCATTTTTCTTGGTTGGGTTCCAACAAACTCCACTTTAGCATGGGGTTGCTCTTTATATTATTTGATTGAACTAAACCCCACTAATTTGATTGACATTTTGAAGGCTGAGTGGATGAAGCACATTGATTGATAGTAGTTATTTGTTGTGCAAGGAATCTGTCATAAATGCTTGAAAAATGCATCACTTGAATTTATGGTTTATATGGTAACAGTGTTTGCAATCAATCTTTGACTTCTGAGTTGTTGGTACACCAAGAAATGACACAAGCTTTAATGTTTAATGCACATAGTTGTTTTGCTCTTGAACTTAAACTGTTCAAATTGTGTCATATTAGCATAATATTAAATAACTTATGGACATTCATTGGGCTAAATCTGGGAATCCAGATGGTGACCTTAATTTTTCTGTCATGTTATGCAAGCTGGTGAATGGAATGAACCAAAATCTGGGAATCTTAAACACTGCGAAATTCTGAGCAGATTGTCTCCCAGAAAAATTATACATATACTTGTTTATGAAAAACTGAATTGTGCTATTCATGTACTGATCACTATTCCCTGATGCACACTATTACTGCATTAGTTGTTGATTGTCTGCCTTGATCCACTGGAAAGAACAAATCTGGGAATTATTGAATCATGCATATACATATGGAATTTGTTCTAAGTTTCAGGGTAAACAGGTTGAAAAAGGCAAGAAGAAGAGCACCGCTGCAGGTGGCAGCAAGAGGGCCAGAGTTCATAGCTTTGATGAGGCCAGATTCCGATCTGCTGAGTGCCAGGAACGCTTTGATTCCTGGTACCTTCCCAAGAAAATTATTCCAGAAAAGAAAATTCTTTGGGAAGCGCTTCCAGAAGGGAACCCAGTGCGCGAAGTCATTCTCAGGCGACAGTGGTAGCGCTTAGTCAGTTTCCCCGAGCCTAGTTCTAGCACTATTTTGAAGGAATTTTTGGCTAATGTTAATCCAGATACGGTCGCACGTAGCAGACTCTCATGGGTGAGGGGTGTACATGTTTCTTTTGATGAGAAGGCAATTGAGCGCTTCTTGGACACCCGCTATGATCCTTTTGGTAGATGCGACTTCAGCCATTTGTATATGAGGATGCAGCCTGACGCTTTGACAAAGTTTACAGGGACGACGTCCCTTAGCTTGCTACCACCATCCACAGGGCCATCATAGGCCTCTACACTGCTTGGAAGCCCAAACCAGGCTTGATTACATACCATAAAAGCTGCGGAAACATGATTTAGTTGGAGATGCCGCTTTTTGGCATCAGTTTATTAACCACACAGTCATCCCCTCTACAAACATGACTGATGTGAATGTTGAGAGGGCTGCTCTGCTTTACACACTTCGGGGTGAAGGTAATCTCTACATTTCTCACCTTCTTTCTAACCGTATTCTTCACATGATACAGGATGCTAGCAGCAAGTCCTGGCTGGCACATTCCTCCCTTATTCTGCATATATGTCGACATGCGGGGGTGGACATTGATGATGACGAGCCCATGGACATTCTTATATCATCACTCCTGAGCCACAAGACCTATTTGGACACCATGAAGACAGCAGCTGATGAGCAGGTCCTCCGAGCTTCGAAGATCACACCTGAGGAGCTCGCCACTCGCAGTCCCAGAGATGCACCAGTACCACCTGATCATCAGCCAACGCAGCCACCAGTAGATGCAGCACCATCAGCTTCAGCTCCTTCTTCCACCATTCCTGGACATGAGCCGCTCTACACAGATTCTCCCACCTATTTGGCTTTCCAGGAGTTTGTCAAGACTTAGCTTTCCCAGCAGACTAGCATGCTTGGAGCCATTTGCAGACACTTGGGCATTTCATCCTATGAGTACCAGATCCAACCACCATCAGCACCATTTGCAGCAGAAGCAGAAACATCTATTCCTGAACCTTCTTAGGCCACTAAGACTGAAACCATTGCTGAGAGAGAAGCAGGAGAGGAGTGACCAGGACCCATTTTATTGTTTTGTTTTGTTTTGTTTTATTTTGATTCTGCACTTTAGACATATCAACCTTCTGCACATTTATCTTTTTGCTTATATATATATATATAGTATAGTATCTAATTCAAATTTTTGCACATAAAGCGCTGTTTAGATTAATGTTTCCGTTTGTTTGCGATTTTCCAAATAATGCTGAAATTTTTCCAAAGCGCTGTGACCTTATTTGTTGTTGCTGGGGACAGTAATTTCTAAATCTGGGAATGGACGCGCATACGCATTATTTCACAAATCACAATCAAGGAACAAATGATGTCTAACAGAATTTTTTTCAATAAGCAGCACATCAGAATTTTCAGAATAAAAAGTGAATGGACACAGTAATGGATAAGAGTTCTCTGATAAAAGCTTGATGAGATGAAACATAGCATGAACTGCATCATA
Organism: Glycine tomentella; assembly: GCA_007407185.1. Taxonomy (NCBI): domain Eukaryota; kingdom Viridiplantae; phylum Streptophyta; class Magnoliopsida; order Fabales; family Fabaceae; genus Glycine; species Glycine tomentella. The sequence goes on from PYAF01005567.1 coordinate 6,352, forward strand.
CATGAATGGAATTGTGATTGTTGGTATGTGATATGCATGTTGAAAGTTGAAATGATGCTTGAAATAACGTTAGCCGAGATTGACTTGAGTTTAAACACCTGTGAGATTTTGAGCCAAACAGTGGTAATTTTCTTTCCGAGAGACTCCATTTTCATGGTATTCTAGAACTTGAACTGTTTCTCTGGATGCAGGTGTGGTTTGATATGATTAAGGCATATTTTTCTTCTGAAACCAGGGCCAGATTGACTCACCACAATTATTTTCCATTTGTACCTCATTTGAGCCTGAGCTTTTCATTTCAAATTACCCAAATCAGAGCTTTATCCATTGACCAATCTCCCTGAGGCTAGAGAAAGTAGAATACAAGTCCATGATAGCAAAAAACAGGGAATTGTCCATCAAGGCATAGAGGAAAACAAGTTGATACCAATTGGTATGGAAATTAAGAGAGCAAACAAATAAGGCCAGTTGGAAAATAATAAGCCTGAGAATATCAGCTGGAAATCTGAATAGTTGCTGTATTTTGTTTAATTTAAGAAAAAGAAAAGAAAAAGAAGAAAAAGAGAAGGCTATTTGTTTTGCTTTATAAAGAATAAATTGTTAAATAAAATTGCCAGGTTTTAAAAAGATGAACAAGGAAGATGGATGACCACAAGAAGCATGTTGTGGACTTAGGGGACTGGATCTAGCCTCTCATTAAGCTACTTATCCAAATAATTCCTACCCTTAGCCCAGCCACGTTACAAGCCTGAAAGACCTTTTGATCAAGTCACACTTGCAACTGTTGAGAATATTTTCAAGCTTATGGTAGTGCTGTGATATTGTTGAGTAAGAGAGTCATTATAACCTTATACACTTGAGTGCATGAGTGATTAAACACAACTTTGTGAGGAACACTCAAGTTGCTCTCATGAATTGACAGCATTGAAAGTGTCATGAATGGCTTAAACTTGAATTGATCATACACATCATGATGGTTCTAGGATTGTAGAATGTAGTTTGTGTTTGATTATTGATTCTTGCTTAGTTTTGAATTCTTCATGTTGCTGGGGACAACAACTTTCAAATCTGGGAATTGTTTGATGTGTTGCAACCACATCTTAGTTTTAGGATAGTTTTGGGTTATATTCTAGTTAAATAATTAGGAAAATAGGATAGAATTAGTTAAGTTTATTAATTTATTGTTTTTAATTCAATTCATTACCATTTGGGTATTTTCAGGCCAAAAGAGGAGTTCAAAGCAAAGAAAAACCGCGCGGGAACTCGCGCCAATCGCGCCAGATGAAGAATAGAAGGCCTCTTTCTCGAAGGTTCCACGCGATCAGCGTGGGAGTTCACGCGGTTAGCGTGGAAAGGTCGGAAGCATGGCGCCATTAGCGCCACAGTCCTCGCGATCAGTGCCAGTTACCTCAGTGCCAGCCTTCCAGCTCGTGGACTCCAAGCGATTAGCGTGGGTGTCCACGCTATCAGCGCCATCTATTCGAAGACCCGCACGATCAGCGCGGGAAGCCGCGCCATCAGCGCCATAGAGAATTTCTTTCCTGATTTAAAATTATCTATTTCGAGATTTGGCACAGAAAAAGGCTTTGTTACCTCAATTAAACCAATCTATAAAAGAAAAGCCTCTGAACTGAGAAAAGACACATTACATATCATATTTTATCATTCTAAACCTCTGGAATCCAAGAATCAAGGCTAGGGTTTCTACATAAATATGAATTATTCTACTGCTTTGTTGTTCTTGAGGCATATGGTAGGCTAAACCTTGTATTGTGGGAAGGCCATGAACTGATGAAAACTCCTCTGTAATTTGACTGGTATTGAATAATATGTTTTGATTGTTTTATTCTTTTTTGTTTCAATTTCTATTCTTATTTGAATTTGATCACTTCAATTAAGTACTTAGGGTTAGGATTCGCAATGGGAATGTTGGGGTTCTAATTTCTGACCTGTTAAGAATAACTTTTGTTCATCACCTAGGAATAGGGATGCGTGAATGCAGACTTATAATATGATCTTTTAAATGCTTAAATTGATAGATTTCACTAAGGAAGGTTAAAGGGTTAATTCACTAAGGAATTAGGGATTAACTAATACAGGAAAGGCTTATTCTCTGAACATTCATAACAGGAACCCATATGATATATTCTCTAAATGCTTAGTTTGACAGAATCGCTAAGGGCTTAGGGTTCTCGATCGAATTAAAGGGTTGAATCGCTAGTTATCTAGGGTTTGCAACTTTAGGAGAGATTTATCATGTGTGCACGTTAAATTAACAAAACAGTCAAATGAAAGCGGAGGAATCAGAAGGGATTGTGCCTGACCACAATCATTCATTCCATTGGTAACAACTTCATTCAACTTTACTACATTTCCTTTATAGTCTGTTTTCACTTTCAAACATTCAACACACAACAATTCTTCACAAATAATTTCTTTTTTTTATTTTCCAATTGCATTGACTGAATATTACTGTGAATTTCACCCCAATCCCTGTGGAGAACGATACTCTACTTACCTAATCTTTATTACTTGGAATTGATCGGTGCACTTGCCGTAGTGTGCGAGATACGCAACAACAAGTTTTTGGGCTTCCTCATGCATTTCTTGAAAAGCATGAATCGCTTGATCAAGTTCAGAATTTACCTCATCTTCATCACTTAGCAAATAATCATCATCTTCATTGATGGTGGAAGTGAGACACATGTTAGCTTCTTCATTTTCTGTGAAAGAATCTGAAGTTGTTGACTCATTATCTTCCCAAGCTATGTATGCTCTTTTAGTTTTCCCTTCCTTTTTCAGCTTGCCTTCTCCTTGTTGTTTCCTCAAGTAGATTGAGCACTCAGATTTAATATGACCTGGCTTGCCACATTCAAAGCATGTGAAATTGTTGTCAATCTTCTTGTTGAGGTTGTTGTTGCTGTTTTTGCTACTTTTGTTGAACTTTTTTTCTTGTTCTTCTTTAGAAATTTACTGAATTTTTTGACCACCAAGTTCACATTTTCTTCATCATCCTCTTCACTTGTTTCCTCTTCTTTTCCAGCTTTTAAAGTTGCAACTTTCAAGGCAATACTTCTTGTTTTCTTCTCTGCATCTTCACAAGATGTAAGTTGAGACATTTCAAGTTCATATTCAAGAAGCTTACCAAATAATGCAGCCATAGAGATCTTTGATAAATCCTTGGACTCCTTGATTGCTGTAACCTTTGGTTTCCAAGGTCTTGTCAAACACTTCAATATTTTGATGTTTAGTTCTTCAGCGTCAAAGACCTTTCCAAGACCCAAAAGATGATTTACAATATGAGTAAATCTGGTCTGCAGCTGAGAAATGCTTTCATTTGAGTTCATCTTGAACATTTCATACTCATGGATCAAAGCATGCTTCGTTGATCTTCTAACTTCCCGGTTCCTTCATGAGTAATTTCAAGCATCTCCCACATTTCTTTAGCATTGTTACATCTTACAGTCCTGAAAAATTCATCAGAGGAAAGTGCAGAGGTGATCATATTTTTTGCTTTAAAATCATATTGGGCAGCCCTTTGTTCAGCCTCAGTCATCTCATCCCATTCTTTGGGAATCAATTCATCTGCCATAGTTTTCTTTGGAATAAAAAGACCCTTTACTATTGCATTCCATGCTCCTGGGTCGTTTGATTGAATAAAGATTTTCATTCTATTTTTCCAAAAACTGAAATGTTCCCCTTCAAACATAGGAGGTCTGTTTAAAGAGGCACCCTCCTTAAAGGTTATTTGTGAAGTATTCATATTTCTTTTTGAAAAGAAAAAGTGATCTTGAGTAACTTACAAGAACCAGCTCTTAATGCCAATTGAAAATGAAAGGAATACTTCAATACAACCAAGAGGAGGGGTGAATTGGTTGGACCTTGGTATTTAAAAATTTTGTAATCACTGTTTCCACAGGATCTTTATCACTTTAAAATTGTTTTGAAACCAACAATCTTATATTCAATCAAAATCCTTTGTCAAGAAAATCAATAGATAATTGAAATCTTTTATGTTCAAATAATTTGATTCACAAAGCAAAACAATTAGGAGATGAAGAGAATCGAATAAAGATCAGCCACAATTTTATACTGGTTCACTTCAAACACTATGAAGCTACATCCAGTTCTTCCACTCAACACTAGAATGGAGTTCCACTATTGCAAATAATATTCTTACAAGATATTACAAGCTTCTCTTTATCAACCCTAGACAAAGTTCAGAGATCTAAAACACTATTAGATCCTTAGAGACTAACCCCACTGAGAACACTACGCAGCAACTCCTAGAGAAACCCTATCTCTAGTTATCATGCAAGAAACCCATTTCCAATAAGCCAATCTTTACAGAAATTGAATAACAAAGATACAACTTCAAAGCTTAAGGAAAGAAGTCACCTGATGATTCAATAAATGATGTACATATGAATGATTAAATCAGGTTGAAAGTTGAATACAGATTCAAAACAATGCTTCCTTAAAACTTTGAAAAGACACTTCTTGCTTTTTACATCAATTAACAACTCATGAATCTATTGTGAAAGCAAAAACTTTATGAACCCAGAGAATCACTAAAGAGTGTTTGAAAAGCCTTTTAATGCTCAGTAATACGAATTGATCAAGTTAGAAAAACAGTTGAGCAAAGGTTCTATTTCTAACAAACTTTTTGACCGTTGGTAATCGATTAAATACGCTCCTGTAATCGATTATTTTACTCATATAATCGATTAATCCAAGACTGTAATCGATTGATGTGTTCGTCAGATTTCTGGGTATGGTTTACAATCAAAATAATCGATTATTACGATGAGTAATCGATTACACCAGAAAGATGTTCAATAATGAAAGCACTGTGTAATCGATTACATCCTTTGGTAATCGATTATACCAGGAAGGTATATAAAACGAGTTTGAACAATGTAATCGATTACAATCTATGGTAATCGATTAAGCCAGAAAGCTTCTAAGCCAATAAATGTATTAGGTAATCGATTACGGATTTTGGTAATCGATTATGACAGAAAAGCATGTAAGCATAGCATATGTTGTAATCGATTACTATCTTGGGTAATCGATTAAGACAGAAAGATGATTTCTAGTTTTAGCTGATGTAATCGATTACAGTTCATTGGTAATCGATTACAATGTTCATCAAGGCATTCTAAAAAGTGAATCAAGTTAAAATAATCGATTAACCCGATACGTAATCGATTACATTGCTCTTTACAGGTTTTCCAGAAAATACAAAGAACAAAATAATCGATTGTTTTGTTGAAATAATCGATTAAACCAGTAAGAGATTTATTTTTCCAAAAACCTTGAAAAACTTAAGCAATTTTATCAAAGCCTTGTGAACTCTATTTCTTAAACACATAGATTTAATGAATGATATGAATGCAATGCACTTGGATCACCAGAAATGCTTTCTTCCTTTTACATTCAATCACAAGTTAATCTTCAAGGCTTCATGGCATGTTGAAAGTTCAAAACCTTCCTTCTTGAATCAATTTATCCATTGTGCTTCAAGCAGCTCCCCCTCAATTCAATAATTTCTCTCATGGATTTTTAATTGCCTAGATGCATATGCCACCACCTTTCCATCCTGCATTAAAACTCCTCCTAAACCCATTTTAGATGCATCACAATACACTACAAAAGGTTTTTCTAAATATGGTAAGACTAACACAGGTGTTGTAGTCAACTTATTCTTGAGAGTTTGGAAGCTTTCCTCACACTGTGTATTCCATACAAAAGCTTGACCTTTCCTAGTCAATGTGGCCAAAGGTAAAGCTATTTTAGAAAAATCCTTAATGAATCTTTTGTAATACCCTGCTAATCCTAAGAAACTTCTGATTTCTGTAACTGACTTAGGTCATTCCCATTCAAGTACAGCTTTTACTTTAGACAGATCCACTGAAATTGCCCCTCTAGATATTTCATGACCTAAGAAATTTACTTTCTCTAACCAAAAGTCACACTTAGACATCTTAGCATAAAGTTGCCGATCTTTTAAAGTTTGTAAAACAATTCTCAAATGTTCAACATGTTCTTCTCTAGTTTTAGAGTATACTAAAATATCATCAATATCATCTATTCATATAATCCATAAATACAGCCGGGGCATTGGTCACACCAAAAGGCATAACTAGATACTCGTATTGACCATAACGAGTACTAAAAGCAGTTTTGGGAATACCTTCAGGTTTCACTCGGATCTGATGATATCCTGATCTAAGATCAATCTTACTAAAAACACAGGCTCCCACCAATTGATCCATAAGGTCATCTATACTAGGCAAAGGATATTTTTTCTTAATTGTCACTTTATTTAGCTGACGATAATCCACACACATTCTCATGGAACCATCTTTCTTCTTTACTAATAATACTGGAGCTCTCCAAGGTGATACACTTGGTCTCACAAATTGCTTACTATACAATTCTTCTATTTGCTTTTTCACCTCAGCTAATTCTACAGGAGACATTCTATAGGGTGCTATAGAAATAGGTCTGGTTCCAGGAATCAAATCTATAGAAAATTCCTCTTCCCTTTCAGGAGGTAGACTATTTACCTCTTGGAACATTTCAAGAAATTCTTTTACTACAGGGAAATCTTTTTCATCAGATTCAATTTTAGATTCAAAGTGGGATATGATCATGTATATTTGAGCATCATTCTTTTTAATTGTCCTAAAGACTTTGCTAGGAGAAACAATCTGTACATCCTTACTCACTTGAGGACTTCCAAAAGCTATGGTTTTATCAAAGCAATTTAATAGGACATGATTGGATGATAACCAGTCCATACCAAGTATAACATCAATTTGTTGCAAGGGTAAATAGATCAAGTTAACAGAAAATGTTTTGTCATCAATTTCTACTTGGCAATTCAGACAGATCTCAGATGTGACAACTGATTCACTAGTAGGAGTGGTTACTGTCGAATTGAGATTTAAAGGAGACACAGAAAGTTTTAGGTTATGGACACATGTATATGATATGAAAGAATTAGTAGCTCCTGAGTCAAATAATACGTCTAAAGGAATTTTACTTATGAAACACTTACCTTGGATCAAATCTTCAGATTTAGAAGTCTCAGCCCCACTAAGAGTAAATACTCTTCCTGTAGCTTTTGGTCTTTCCGGGGGAAGGCTTTGGCTCCCTTCTTCCTTCTTTTTATTATTCAGGGGACAATTTATTGAAATATGCCCTTTTTTGTTGCACACAAAACACAGGGACTTGAATCTAAGCATGTGGAAGCAATATGTCCAGGTTTTCCGTACTTAAAACATCTTACAGGAAAGGATGAAGGAGCTTTATTGACTAGGTTTCTAGGATTGGGAACATATAGACGATCTTTGTTATGATAAGGTTTTCCTTGGTTTTGACGGTTCTTCATTTTATTTCTAATGGGTCCGATATTCTTGAAATGAGATGTCCTGGCCTGAGAATTGTAATACCTTGTAGGCCTCCGGTGCGTTATCATTCATAATATCAGGTTAGCACTTAAAACATCATTTTAAAACATAGCGGAAACATAGAATCGTCTTTCTTGATTCATTATGTATGGAATAAACATATCACACAAGACATATTTTTCACACCCCTGTTGATCCAGTTTCGCATATCATACACATATAGACAGATAACTTGAACCTATAGGCAGATAGTCAAATATACAACAATTATACTCAGGAGGAACATTATATATATATCATCATGAGTTCTATACATAAATATACATCACAATCCACACCACAGCGTGGTGATACAAAAGAATATTTGCCCTCACCGAGGGTGTACAGAACCAAACAACTCAGGTGTACACACACACCATCCCTTCTCATGGTACAAAACCTAATCAACACAAAACTGAGCCTTCAGCTCTCCCTACTGCTCCTTAGTCAAGCAGCCCAAGTCTCTACTGGGGCCTCCTGCCGTGAGACTACTCTCCTCTGCCAGAAGAGTCACCTGAAATCATAAATCCCCACACGGGGTGAGATACACATCTCAGTAAGCTCAGGGTCCTTGGAGGAATCTCCTCCACCCTGGCCCACTTTCCATAACACATACATCAGGCAATTACAAGCAAATGGCCCACTGGCCTGACCCTCTAGCCCTCATAACAATATGAGCAAGTCATCTTGCTCCAAACATGGCGGAGCTACCTCAACGCCTGGCGGATATCATCAACACCTATCTCAGCAAACATGGCGGAGCTACCTCAACGCCTATCTCAGCAAATATGGCGGAGCTACCTCAACGCCTATCTCAGTGTGAGACCGGAAACTCACACCTGTGCCATCCCATTGGGTGCTAACCCTTCGCATGGATGCACATATATGGTACCCCCGAGAATAGAAGGAGCTACCTCAACTTCTACCCCCATGGTCTGTGGGAACCAATTCCCTGGGAGCTACCTCAACCATGAGCCAACCATACTAGGAGGAAACCCATCTCCTAGCGAGGTCCATATCTATCTACTGGCCAATAGATCTATCTCAAGCATATCACATAACAAGCACAGATGCACACACATATCATTATGAGGATGCAACAACCAAATGCATGCATCATGAATATGACCAACACTCCCCGGAGTGTGGTGTGGCAACCAATTGGGAATCATCCCCAGGGACACAGAACTTACCTGGCAAGGTCTCACTCTGCGATCCTGTCCCTGCTCTGTGGCTCCCGCCACTGACACCCTCAGTGTCAAGCCCTAATCCAGGCATATATACATATCAAAACCAATTCACAGGCATTCAAGCACAGAAACATACCATATCAGAATTCCCCTATCCTAGGGTTCAATCAAGTCTAGCCCACACTAGGCTACTCATAGACCCTTCAAGGTCCATCAGGGCTACATAAAAGCATCTGAGTCATCACAGACTCAATGTACAGCACATGACTGAGCACCAGCTCATCTCAGCCTCATAACCAAGTATCACTGGAACGGTCTAAACCTCGATGAAGGCACCGTTCAGCTAGCCTCTCAGGCTCAACACAAACATAATCAAGGCTCTTGCATGTCCAGAGAACATCTAGTGACTCATTCCACAGCCACACATGCATATCACAGAGCCAAGATTCAAAGTTAACTAATGTGAATTCTGAAAGCTAATCCTTCATCTCTAGACAGTTCTAAACAATTTCCTCTACAGGACCCTAGGCTAATTCTAGCCCCAGCTTATATGGGTCACTATTCACAGAAAACCCCAAATTCTAAATTAACCGGAGAGACTCGAGTTTCTTACCTCAGTGGCGACCAAGAAGGCTGAAGGACAGCTTCCTCAAGCTCTGGTGTCCGCTCCAAGCCTTGGGTCCTTGCCAAACTCAAGTTCCTGAGCTTTTCTCTGGAGAAAAGGATTCTCACTCTCAAGGGGTTTTCAATGAAAAGGATGAAGGATTATAGCTCTCACAAGGTTCCTCACAAGTTTATAGGCCATTGGGAGGTGTTTAGGTCAAGGAATATGGTCCTAGGAAGCTTGGGCACTCCAACAATGGAGGTTTGGGGGTGGAGGAAGAAGAAGAACTGGTTTCTTCTTCAGAAAACGCGTTTTTCCTTATATACTGGGCCTACCTGAGCTCTGGCGCGATCCGCGCCAGCTCCGGCGCAATCCGTGCCACAATGACGGTGGCTCTGGCACCAACAGCGCCACTCCCACGCCTCCAGCGCCAGCTTCTAGAACATGTGGCGCCACCCGCGCCACACTGGCGCCATCAGCGCCATCCTCCCTTGGCCCTCTGGCGTCGCCCGCGCCGCACCTGGCGCTGATTGCGTGGAAAACCAGTGAAATTTGGTTTTCCAGACCACTTACCGCGCCATCAGCGCCACCCATGGCGCTAGCCGCGCGGGTTGGGAAACCTCTGGCACCCCTCGCGTGGCTCTGGCGCTCTGGGCATGGAATTCCAGTGGGTCTGGCGCTACCCGTATCAACCCTGGCGCTACCCGCGCCACACCCTTCACAGGATTTTCTGCTGAAATAATCCCGGCGCTAACCGCACGGGATCTGGCGCCAATCGCGCCACAGTAAGGGTTATCACAAGAATCTTCGTCATAAACTCTGCGCATGTTTACTAGTTGAGGGAATTGACGTACACCTTGATAATTCATAACTTGCTTAATCTCAGGCCTTAATCCATTCAGGAATTTAACACACTTTGAGCTTTCCCCTTCTATACCTTGATAATGAGGAAAATATCTGACTAACTCTTCAAATTTAACTACATATTCTGCCATGGTCATGCCTCCTTGTTTTAGTTCTAAAAATTCCATTTCTTTTTTATTTCTGATATCTTTCGGAAAATATTTCTCTAAAAAGACTTCTTTGAAAATTTCCCAAGTTACCTCTTGGTTTTCAGTTTCTAAACGTAAGCGAGTGTTTTCCCACCAAAATTTCGCTTCTTCTGCTAACATATAGGTAGCAAAGGGTACCTTTTTGTTAGGAGGACATTCCATTTCTCGGAAGATTTTCTCTATCTCCTTTAGCCATAACTGGGCACCGTCGGGATCATACCTTCCTTTGAATGTAGGCGGGTGGTTTCTTTGAAAATTCTCCAGTCCTTGATATTCTGTACCCCCGCTTCTAGGTTGATTCCCTAGTGCTTGTACTAAGGCTTGTAATGCATCAGCTATAGCACGGTTGTTTCCAGCCATTACTTTTTACTAAAACATTGTAAGTTTAAGTTAATGGGTGACAAATAAATAAAAACATATTTACAAACATCTTATATTAAACATATATATATATATATATATATATATAAAGTTACAAGATATTTTTATATTACTTCTACAACTTATCTCTACTACTCATTAGAAAGTTTATTTCTAGATATTTCATACATCATTTTTACAACTCACAACTACTCCTAACTACTTCTAGGAGCTATTTCTACATATTTCACATATCACCTTCTACTCCTATTACTACTTATTTAAAACATCATTTCATTGAGTCTCTAAAAGTTCTGTCCAACTTCTTCTATATTATAATATTGTTGTACACGGTATGCTAAAGTATTTAATGGCTTTTCTGTTCCATAATAAATATAATAGTCCGTTTGGTGAAAAACTCTTCAGTCTGTGGTCCATGGTATAATCATAATCTCATGTAATTCTTTAGTAATAGGAGGTTCATTCTAATCAGAATTGGCTCTTGTTGCATATTCGACAAGTGCACCGATCGTACAAGTAATAAAGTGATAAGAAAGATATCGTTCCCACGAGGATTGTTGACCAATTAAATTATAATTATTATCGATAGGTTGGATGACAAATATTTACGAGAAATTGGTGTTGGGTGTATATAACAAATTAAATTAAAACCTAATTATGAACATGAATATTATGGACAGACTATGGAGGGTTGTAATGATATATGTGGTGAAGTAGCTAAGGCAATTCACACTAAATGCTTCCTACCTTCTTACATGTATTGTCTGCTACATTCATCTATCCCAAGTCACTCAAACATGCATCTTCATACAATAATAGCTAAGCCCTACTCCCGTAGTGATCTTAACCCTTTAACTCAAGTAATTACCCTAATCCCTTAGTGGTAGCTGTTAGGTTAAGCATTAAATGATGCAATAAATGGTTGCAAGCATACACTTCTATCCCTAGTCAATGTAAAGCTTGTCACTTTACCCAAGTCCAAGCACAAAATCCCAATATTCCTATTGTAAACCCTAGCTTTCAGTACCCAACCAGAGTGATCAGTTCCAGAGAGATAGAAACATGCATTCAATAAGATAAAGTGAAATAACTTGATATAAATGAAAGATAGCATCCAATACAATCCAAAAGAGGTTACATTCAGTGCTTAGCCCTAACTACAATATGAAACTAGCCAAACCTCATTGTGAGTGGTTGTGTTACAAAAAATGGCATACCTAGCTGAAGTAAAGGAAGAAGAAGATGGAGAACACTTCCACTTGAGCCTTCAATCTCCCCAAAACCCTAGCTAAGGCACCCAAGCTTTCTAAAACCCTATTTTGTGTTGTTTCCCTCCAAGAAGTCGTGCATTGAATGTTGAGGGTGAAGTATTTATAACCCAACTTGTGAAATCTTCATTTTACCCTTGTAACAGCTAACTCTGTCGAAGTGCGACGCTGATGGCACGGGACTGGCACTGATGGCGCCGACTTGCAGAATGAATGGCGCTTCTGGTGCCAACTTGCAGAGATCATGGCGCTCCTGGCGCCAGACTGGCGCTCCTGGCGCCATATTCCAGAACTTACGGCGCCAGTGGCGCGGTCTTGGCGCGGATGGCGCCATCTTCCAGTGTCTTTAGCGCTTATGGCGCTGCTCTTGCGCTGATGGTGCCAGAGTTTTCTTCCAAGCTTGGTTCTTTTCTTCTGATTTTTGCTTAATCTTGGCACCTTTGATTGATTTCCTGGCAATTTATCACATTAGCTCAAATCATAACACAAAAAGGGCAATTATCCATGCTTAATGCTCAATTCTCGCTCTTAAAAGCTTAGGAAAACCTTATATGCTAGGCGCATATCAGCTCTATATATCACTGTCGTGAAATACGTTGTGGTTCTATCTTCCTCCGATGTCTCCCTTCACCATTGATTATCAATTACAAAGAAAGTTTTATTTATGAAATTCATTCTTCCTTAATAGTCACCAAAGATTAGTACTATAAAATTCTTATTCCTATATTCCAGAAAACATTAAATAAAACACAATCCACAAGTCATAGCAAAATACATATAACACAGAATATTTTGCAAAGAAGCACAGCGAACACATAACACACAGTCCTAAGAAACAAACCTAGCTCTGATACCACTATTGTAACGCCTCAATTTGCCATCTTGTTATTATTGATTTTTAATGAAAAATTACTTTGCCAATTTGCTAGAAAATATTGAACCAAGGTTATGTAAGATTGGGCCTTGAAGCCTAAAGGCATGTGAGAAGAAAAACAAAAATTTTCAAAGCAGAAACACACATACCATTCAAGAATCATTCTTTAGGACATAGATGTTACCTTGTTTATATTCGAAATTGATGATCAAGAATAGGCTTGAAGATACAAGCCCTCTAATGTTGATCCACACCACTTCTTGTCAAGACTCAAGAACGCTTCTTGAATGCCACCAA
>PYAF01005567.1:23287-43358 GCA_007407185.1 Glycine tomentella
TGTCAGAAAACCAATAACAAGTGACTCTACACCAGTCACTTATGCATTCACAGAGCCAATATTCAAAGTTTACCAATTCAAAAACTGAAAGCTATTCCTTCATCACTAGACAGTACTAAACAAGATTCTCTACAGAATCCTGGGCTAATTCTAGCCCCAGACCAATATAATTCACAAAATCCAGAGAACCTCCATAAGAAAAATCAACCGAAGAAACTTAAGTTTCTTACCTCAGTGGCGACCAAGAAGACTGAAGGACAGCTTTCCCAAGCTCTGGTGTCCTTGCCAAGCCACGGTTCTTCGCCAAACTCAAGTCTCAGAGGTTTCTCTGAGGTAATGGATTTCTCTCAATCCAAAGGAAAAAGATGAAGGATTTTAGCTCTCAATTGGTTAAAACAAGTTTCTAGGTCACAGGAAAGCGTTTAGGCTCACCTCTAAGGTCCTAGAAAGCTTGGAACAGCTCTAATGGAGGTTTGGGACGTGGGGGAAGAAGAAACCATGAGTTTTGGGCCAAAATATCGTAAAGTGGCCTTCAAATACTGGTTCTGCCGACGTTCCCGTGCTAACCGCGCCAAATTAACGCAACTAAAAACTTTTTGGGCATTTATGGCGCTAATCGCGCCACTACGGCACTAACCACGCCAACTGGGAGCGTCTGTGGCGCTAATCGCGCCAAATTAACGCTATCCGCGCCATCAGGCTGCAAGAAATGACCTTCTGGTGCAATTTCACGCTACTGGCGCCATATCCCACGCTACTGGCGCCACATCCCACGCTAACCGCGCCGTTCCCACGCTGTTAGCATGGGATTTTTATTTTTTTTGTAAAAACCTAGGTTATTATACCTGATGATCCAATGAATAATGTACATATGAATGATTAAACCAGGTTGAAAGTTGAAAACAAATTCAGAACATTACTTCCCTTAAGCTTTGAAAAGAAACTTCTTGCTTTTGAAATTAATTAACAACCTATGAAAGTTTTGTGAAAGCAAGAACTTTATGAACCCAGAGAATCAAGAAAAGAATGTTTAGAAAGCCTTTGAATGCTCAGAATATGAATTGGTCAAGTTAGAAAAATAGCTAAGCAAAGGTTCTATTTATAACAAACTTTTCTAACTGTTGGTAATCGATTAAATGTGCTCCCGTAATCGATTATTTTGCTTATATAATCGATTAAGTTGTTCATCAATTTTCTGGGTATGATTATTGAACAAAATAATCGATTATTCCGACGTATAATCGATTAAACCAGGAAGATGTATAAAACGATTTTGAACTATGTAATCGATTACAACCTCTGGTAATCGATTAAGCCAGGAAGCTTCTTAACCATGAAAAGTACTGAGTAATCGATTACTGATTTTGGTAATCGATTATGACAGGAAGCTTCATAAACTAGAAATGCACTATGTAATCGATTACGAATTCTAGTAATCGATTTATGAAGCAAAACATGTTAAGCATAGGCATGTGATGTAATCGATTACTGTCTTGGGTAATTGATTAAGACAGAAAGATGGATTTTAGTTTTAGCATATGTAATCGATTACAGCTCATTGGTAATCGATTACAATGTTCATCAAGGTAGTTTAAAATGTGAACAAAGATAAAATAATCGATTAACTCGACACGTAATCGATTACATTGTTCTTGAAAAGATTTCCAGAATTTATAAAGAACAATATAATCGATTCTTTTCTTGAGATAGTCGATTAAATCAGTAGGAAACTTATTTTTCCAAAAACCCTTTGATTTGATTTAAAGACTTAAGCAAATTTATCAAAGCCTTGTGAATTCTATTTCTTAAACACATAGACTCAATGAATGATGTGAATGCAATGCACTTGGATCATCATAAATGCTTTCTTCCTTTTACATGCAATCACAAATTAATCTTCAAGGCTTCATGGCATGTTGAAAGTTCAAAACCTTCCTTCTTGAATCAATCTATGCTTTGTGCTTCAAGTAGCTGCCCCTTAATTCAACATAATCGATTATTTCATGATGTAATCGATTACTGAAAATAATAGGAATACTTCACAATAACCAAGACGGGGGGTGAATTGGTTAAAACCTTGGTATTTTAAAAATAAAATTCAAGTCAGAGTTTCAGGATCTTTATCACTTTCAAAACCAAGAAATCAATTTACTCGATCAAATGTCTCAGCCCAAGTATTCAATAGATCAAAGCTGAACTTGTTGAACAATGAATGTGGCTCAAAGAATTAAAGATCAATGTACTAGATGAGAATAGAGATATAGAATCAACACACAAGCAATTTATACTGGTTCACTTTAAAACATGAAGCTACATCCAGTTGCTTCCAACCAACACTAGGTTAGAGTTCCACTATTATAAAATTTCAGTTCTTACAAGCAATTACAACATCTCCCCTTTATCAACCCTAGATAAAGATCAGAAATCTAAAACATTATTAGATTCTAAGAGACAAAGAACCAGAGAACACTACTTTATTCTTTACACTAGAGAACCCTTCTCTA
The DNA here is from genome assembly GCA_007407185.1 of Glycine tomentella. Taxonomy (NCBI): domain Eukaryota; kingdom Viridiplantae; phylum Streptophyta; class Magnoliopsida; order Fabales; family Fabaceae; genus Glycine; species Glycine tomentella. The sequence continues at coordinate 25,792 of PYAF01005567.1, forward strand.
GATACAAGCAAGAACCCACTTTACAATAGTAATTTTACACAAAAATTCAAAACAAATTTTACACAGAACAATTAAGGAGAGAGTTAACCTGACGATCCAATGAATGAATGCATATGAATTACCAAATCAGGTTGTGAAGAAATCAGACTCAGAACATACTTCTCCTTAATCTTGAAAACAATCTTGCTCAAGAATCATTCAAAGACCCATTGATGTTTTGAATGAGTGAGTAAAAACACTTAGAAAATCACTTAGGAATTGCTTGAGAGACTTGTGTATACTCAAAAATACGAATTATCAAGTTGTAAAATAAGCTCAGCCTCCATTCCTATTTATAATAGAATTTGTAACTAACTGTAATCGATTTAATGCACCTAATAATCGATTATTTTTCTTATGTAATCGATTATAATAACTCTGTAATCGATTAAACCATTCAAGAATGATTATGGGATTTACAACGAGCAAAATAATCGATTATCCCGAGCTGTAATCAATTAAAATAGAAGTTCTAAAAGTTACAAATTACACTATGTAATCGATTAAAATACTTTGTAATCGATTAAAGCAGAAAACGTATATTTTCAAATTAAGTGAGTAATCGATTACAATATTTGGTAATCGATTAAATCAGCAAAGTGATTTTCCATATCAAGCCTAAGTAATCGATTACAATATGTGGTAATCGACTATCACAACAAGGCTTAAAATATGACATACTATGTAATCGATTACAATCCTTAAGTAATCGATTAAATTCATTAACAAAGCAGAATTATTTCAAACAAGTATCAAATAATCGATTATCCCGATAGGTAATCGATTACAATGTTCATAAAATATTTTCCAGATTGGTTGAAGAACATATTAATCGATTATTACCTTACGTAATCAATTAATCTAGTGAAACTTAATATTTTTCCAAAAACTTTTCACTTAGATTGAAACCTTAATCAAATTATAAAAACTTTATTTTCTTTCTAAAAAAACATTTAGTTAAATGAATGAATGAATGAATGAATAATATAGATTCACCAGATTAAACTGTCTCGTACACTTGAATCAATCATTTCTTCAAAGCATCCAAGCATGTTGAAAGCTCAAAACCAAACTTGAATCAAATTTTTCCATTCTTCATAATGCTCCCCCTATATCCAACAATCACCCCCTTTTTGGCTTTGAACATGCCAAATTCTTGATTGATTAAATGTTGGACTTGAAGTTAATTGAGAGAACCAATTTTGAAAAACTTTGAGCTTTGCAAACCTACAAACAATTTCAACTCTTTTGCCAAGAACAAGTATTAAAGTATCTATTGATTGATCCATCATTCATTTATATTTATATCTTACTTAATTGGTTGATTTTTAACACTAAACTCCCCCTTAATTTGTCAATCCATTCAATTTCAGATTTGGACAGAAAGCGTAAAGTAAAACAGGGTTAAATAGAGTATGATGCAGAGCACTACTACATCAATCAATTTCTCCCCCTATGTGGCTTATCAAAGTCAAAAATGTGTAAAGCACAGCGAATAATGTAAGGAAAAACAGAAATGGATATATTAAATGTTTGAGGGAGCCAATTACAAAGCTTTTAAAAAGAAATAAAACTTGAAAGTAGAAAAACATAAGAAACAAAAAAGTACAAAGTTTAAAATTCTTCAGATTCATCAAACATAAGGGTTGCTTCAATATCATCTAGCCTATTCTTAATTCCTTCTAAAGCTGAACTTGTTTCAGCCCTAAAATCATGGTGCATAGTAATCAGGCCATCCATCTTCTGATGCATGAGAGACTCGAACTGGATGTAGAGGGGTTAAGCAGCATCTTCTTCTTCTTCTTCAGTAACCTCTTCTTGAACATCAGCAGCAGCAGGATTTTCAGCATTGGTTGTGGACCAGCCATTTGCCACCCTTGTGGTGTCTTCACCATACCAAGCTTGTTGAGATGCTTGCCGTTTATGAGGCTGTTGCTAGAATTAATGTTGTCCACTACTTCATTTGACACATCAATATGAAAGTAGACTATGAATCTAGACACAAGAACAACATATGGAAATGGGTAGTTGACAAACCTTTTGGATTTCAACATGATCTCTTCAAGGATGAGAATCCAATTTATCTAAATTGAATTCTTCAGACCATACACTAGTTATAGGTCCTCATCAGTTGCTTGGGCATGATTTGTTGCTCTAGGTGTGAGGATATAGGTGATTATATAATGTAGTAGCCTATCCTCATGGGTCACAGGTCCAATTCCTAGCCTAGTTTTCAATCTCATGGTGGGATCCCTAAGCATGTCCCTATATGTCTCAATCCTGTTGTAGCCCTCAGGATTTTCTTCAAACTTTCTTTCTCCTTCAAAGGGGATTCCAGCCACTACCTCCCACACCTCATGGGTTATCTCCATGGGAACTCCATTGACTTAGTGTCCTATCCATGGATCCCTTGGCACAGGTGTAGAACACCTTGACCAATTCAGGATAAAAAGTACCCTTTAATTCAACAACTTTTCTAAGACCCTGGGTTTCTAAGAGGGCAAGAAATTAAAAGCCTTCCGTAATAAACCAATCAAGCTCTAAGTGTTTAGGAGGACAGACTTGTTTGGTTGCATTGAATTGAAGATAGGTCATACGGTCTTTCTCATTTCTAAACCAAAGGTCAAGCCTATTTAGAGGAGGGGGGTTTGAGGATTCTCCTACTCTTCTCTTAGGGGTTCTGGTTCTCTTAGAGGTAGACATTGTAAATAGGATTTTAAGCACAGAAAAAAAAACAAAGGTTTAGAGAGAGAGAAGATAGAGATTGGTGTGATTTTGTCATGGAGCTAAGGTTCTATTTATAGAGGATTTTAGGCTCCAAGCTTTTGAAATATGAATAAACTAGCTGTTAGAACGTATTAAATCACAGCAGAGGATTAAAATTTGAATTAGTGGGAGTTGGGCAGTTTCAACTTCCAAGAGAATCTGTCAGATTTTGCAGTAACTCCTCAAATAATCAATTATAATCCTTGTATAATCGATTATTTCATATGCAGAAACTCAAATATCACACACAGTAATCGATTATTATTGTACAGTAATCGATTATTTTATAACCATCTAGAGGTTGAAGACAATGTGTAATCGATTATTCCTTGTTTTAATCGATTATCATAGAAAGTATTGATTTCCTGAAACACAATTTAGCTTGTGTAATCGATTAATCCGACATGTAATTGATTATTCCAGAAGTTATTGAATTTTGAAAAAATTTGATTCGATTAATCTGATGAGTAATTGATTATTACAGAAAAGAATTAATTCTCATAATAGACAAATAATTGATTATAATGGTAGTGTAATCGATTACATAAGATCAATTTTCATTCAGAATGGGGATTTTAATGAATATATCGATTAATCCGATACTTAATCTATTATTACAGAGCTTTTATCAGAAATGACAAAATTTATGCAGCATGACATGAAATTTCTAAGTTTTTGTGTGATGAGGAATTCAATGTACAAAGTAATTTACTTGAAAAGGCATAACAATGTATCAACACATTTAAGCTAAGAGAGATTAGATTCATCCAAGATTCCTAGCATGTTTCTAAGAGCATAAAATCTATCTCTAGCTAATTGTTTGGTAAAGATATCAGCCAATTGATTATTAGTGTCAGTGAAATCAATCTTGATATTACCTTTCTGAACATGATCTCTGAGAAAATGATGCCTTATCTCAACATGTTTGGTTCTTGAATGCATTATTGGATTCTTTGAAATATTGATTACACTTGTATTGTCACATAGCAGAGGTATTTCTTTTAGTTCAACTCCAAAATCGTGTAATTGTTGCTTCAACCATAGACTTTGTGCACAACAACTCCCAGCTGAGATATATTCAGCTTCAGCAGTTGACAAAGCCACACAAGATTATTTCTTGCAATGCCATGAGATTAGTGAACTTTCAAGTAAATGACAAGTTCCACTAGTGCTTTTTCTATCTAAATTACAACCTGCAAAGTCAGAATCAGAATATCCAATAATATTGATTGATGCACCTTTAGGATACCAAATACCAACTTTGGGTGTTGTCTTGAGATATTTGAGGATCCTTTTGACTGCTGTAAGGTGTGACTCCTTGGGATTTGCTTGATATCTTGCACACAAGCACACACTAAGCATTATGTCTGGTCTACTAGCTGTCAAATACAATAATGATCTAATCATCCCTCTAAATTTTGACTCATCAACCTTCTTTCAATTTTCATCTGAATCAAAGTAGGTTGAAGTTGCCATTAGGGTTGCAGCATCTTTACTTTTCTCCATTTCAAATTTCTTAATGGTTTCAAGGCAATACTTGGATTGATTGATAAATGTCTCATTCTTCATTTGTTTCACTTGAAGTCCAAGAAAGAATGTTAATTCTCCTATCATTGACATTTCAAATTCTTTATGCATAGCTGTGGAAAATTCTTTACATAGCAAATGGTTAGTTGAATCAAAATAATGTCATCATCATATACTTGAACCAATAAAATATCATGCTTATGTCTTCTGATGAACAAGGTTTTGTCAACATGACCTCTAGTGAAAGATTTTTCAATCAAAAATTTACTTAATCTCTCATATACCAAGATCTAGGTGCTTGTTTCAAACCATAAAGTGTTTTTTTAAGTTTAAAGACATAGTTTGGATGTATGTAATCAGTAAAACCAGGAGGTTGTTCAACATATATCTCCTCCTCAATGTATCCATTTAAAAAGGCACTTTTAACATCCATTTGGAAGAGTTTAAAATCCATTAGACATGCATATGCAAGTAATAATCTAATGAATTCTAATCTTGCAACTAGAGCATAAGTTTCCTCATAGTCAATACCTTCCTCTTGGTTGTAACCTTTTGCAACCAATCTAGCTTTATTTCTGACTATGATTCCACTCTCATCAAGTTTATTTCTAAAAACCCATTTTGTCCCAATAGGTTTGAGAGAGGATGATCTTGGAACAAGTTCCCAAACTCCATTTCTCTTGAACTGATTGAACTCATCATGCATGGCATGCATCCAATATTCATCATTTAAAGCTTGATCAATATTATTTGGTTCAATTTGAGAAACAAAAGCCATATTACAACATAGATTTCTTAATGAGGATCTAGTGGATACTCCCTTTGAAACTTCACCTATGATGTTGTCAAGTGAGAGATCTCTTGTTGTTCTCCAATCTTTTGGCTCTTGGATAAGTGTTGATGGTTTTACTTCAGCACTTGGTTCTTCTTTCTCACCATTTGTTGAATCATTAAGCTGAATAAAATTTTCCATAGGATCTAAATCTAAATCACACTTCTTTTCCTCTTTTGAGGGATTAGATTCATCACAAATCACATGTACAGATTCTTCCATGCACATTGTTCTTTTATTGAAAACATTATATGCTTTACTATGTAATGAATATCCAAGGAAAATAGCTTCATCAGCTTTAGCATCAAATTTTCCAAGTGATTCTTTGCCATTGTTTAGTACAAAAGACTTACACCCAAAAGTTCTCAAATGAGAAATGTTTGGTTTTCTACCTTTGTATAGCTCATAAAGGGTTTTCTTTAAAATAGGTCTTATAAGTAATCTATTCAAAGTGTAGCAAACTGTACTTACAGTATAAGCCCAAAAATATTTTGGCAAATTAGACTCATTAAGAAGAGTTCTAGCTCCTTCTTCAAGAGATCTATTTTTCTTCTCCACAACGTCATTTTGTTGAGATGTTCTTGAAGCTAAAAAATTGTGGTTAATTCCATTTTCTTCACGAAATTTTTCAAAATGTTCATTTTGGGATTCTCCACCATGATCACTTCTTATTGAGATAATTTTGCTACCTTTCTCATTTTGAGTAAGCTTGGCCAATTTTCTAAATGAATGAAAAGTATCACTTTTGGATTTCAAAAACAGAGTCCAAGTATATCTAAGGTAATCATCTACTACGACAAGCCCATAATAATTACCTCCTAAACTCATATTTCTAGAAGGACCAAACAAATCAATGTGAAGTAATTCAAGTGGTCTAGAGGTAGAAACAATGTTTTTACTTTGAAAGGAATTTTTGGTTTATTTCCCCTTTTGACAAGCATCACATAATTTGTCATTTTCAAACTTGAGTTTGGGTAAGCCAGTTACTAAATCCTTTTTAATTAGCTTGTTCATATGATGCATGTTTATGTGAGTTGCCTTCTATGCCATAGCCAAGATTCATCAATCTTGCTTATTAGACAAGAAGTGTTGTGAAAGAATGCATGATCAATTGAAAGTAAGTAAATGTTACCTTTTCTTTTACCTATGTGAATCACTTTACCACTTTTCCCATCACAAATCATGCAGCAATTCTCATTAAATGAGACTTTGAATCCTTTATCACAGAGTTAGCTTATGCTTAAGAGATTATGCTTCAAACCTTCAACATAAAGAACATTTCTGATTTTTTGTTTTGAAGTTGTCTCCTATATTTCCTTCTCCAATGATCTTTCCTTTGTTGTTGTCTCCACAAGTGACAAATCCTCCATCTTTAAGAGTTAAATTTGTAAGCATGGACATGTCACCCATCATATGTATAGAGCATCCACTATCAAGGTACCATAATGAGGATCTTGCTCTTAGACATACCTGCAAAAACCAAATCAATTTACAAACGAAGGTACTCAATTAAGATTGGGTCCATAGGGGTTAGTTGCTTTCTTTTTCTTTGAACCCAAATGCAATCTCCATTAGGCACATAGAATCTCCTAGCATAGCATTTGTAAGATGTATGTCCTTTTTCCATACAATAGTTGTATATTACAGATTTTGATGATTTTCTCAAGAGAGCATTTTGATTGATCTTTAAGTTTGTGAACTTCTTTTGATTCTTCTGTTTTGGAGGCACAAATATAGCTTTTCCAGAATACTTTGAGCTTCTTTTGTACCCCAATCCAGAAGTATCTCCAGCGTACCTTTGCACGCTTAACATTTCAGCCAAGTTGCATTTTTCTTTGTATAACTTTCTTAAAAGATCAACCAAATAGCTGATTTCGGATAAACTTGACATATATTTTTCTCCTTGACTCTTTTTGTAATCATCAAAATCTTTTTATAGCAAGTTATATTTGTCAACATTTGTAGAAGAAGAAGCACATACACATCCATTCATTTTGTAACTTGAAACAAATTTTTCATTTTCTTCTTTCAAGTTGCAAATTTCAGTTTGTATTTCAGTAATTTTTTCAACATGCCATCTAAGATTTCCTTTAAGCCTATTATGGGCTTTTGCAAGCTTTTGAGCTTCTTCATGCATTTCTTGGAAAGCATTAATATCTTGTTCAAGTTCAGAATTTACCTCATCTCCATCACTTAATAGATCATCATCTTCTTCATTGATAGTAGAGGTGAGACACATGTTAGCTTCTTCATTTTCAGTTGAAGATTCTGAAGTGGTTGACTCATTATCTTCCCAAGCTATGTAGGCTCTTTTAGATTTTCCTTCCTTCCTTATTTTGTTGTCCCCTTGTTGCTTTTTCAAAAAGATTGAGCATTCTAATTTGATGCGGCCAGGTTTTCCACATTCAAAACAAGTGAAAGTGTTGTCAATCCTTTTGTTGTTGTTGTTGTTGTTGTTGTTCTTGTTGCTCTTGTTGAACTTTTTGTTCTTGTTCTTCCTCAAGAACTTACTGAACTTTTTCACAATTAAGTTCATGTTGTCTTCTTCCTCTTCTTCACTTGATTCTTCCACTTCTTCAGATTTTAATGATGCAGTTTTTAATGCAATACCTTTGCCTTTCTTTTCTGCATCTTCAGCACAAGTTAGTTGAGACATTTCAAGCTCATATTCAAGTAACTTACCAGATAGTGCAGCCATGGACATTTTTGATAAATCATTTGATTCCTTGATAGTTGTCACCTTTGGTTGCCATGGTCTTGTAAGACACATCAAGATTTTGATGTTTAATTCTTCTATATCAAAGATCTTCCCAAGACCCAAAAGATAGTTCACTATGTGAGTGAATCTTGTTAGTAGTTGAGAAATGCTTTCCTTGGTGTTCATCTTGAACATTTTATACTCATGAATTAAAACATGTTTTCTTGATCTTCTAACTTCTTCAGTGCCTTCATGAGTAATCTCCAGCATCTCCCACATCTCTTTGACACTTGTGCATCTTACTGTTCTGAAAAACTCATCAAAAGAAAGTGCAGAGGTTATCATATTTTTTGCTTTGAAATCATATTGGACAACTCTCTTTTCAACATCTATCATCCCATCCCATTCTTTGGTAATCATCTCATTGCCAACAGTTTTAATGGGTATCAAAGGACCCTTTTCTATTGCATTCCAAGCTCCTGGGTCATTTGATTGAATAAAGATTTTCATTCTTTTTTTTTCAAAAAACTGAAGTATTCCCCTTCAAACATAGGAGATTTGTTTAGAGAAGCACCTTCTTTGAAGGTTATTTGTGAGGTATTCATTTTTCTTTTAGAAGAAAAACTAGTGATCTTGAATAACTCTCAAAAACCAGCTCTTGATGCCAATTGAAAATAATAGGAATACTTCACAATAACCAAGAGGGGGGTGAATTGGTTAAAACTTTGGTATTTTAAAAATCAAATTTAAATCATAGTTTCAGGATCTTTATCACTTTCAAAACCAAGAAATCAATTTACTCAATCAAATGTCTCAGCCCAAGTATTCAATAGATCAAAACTGAACTTGTTGAACAATGAATGTGACTCAAAGAATTAAAGATCAATGTACTAGATGAGAATAGAGATATAGAATCAACACACAAGCAATTTATACTGGTTCACTTCAAAACATGAAGCTACATCCAGTTTCTTCCAACCAACACTAGGTTAGAGTTCCACTATTATAAAATTTCAGTTCTTACAAGCAATTACAACATCTCCCCTTTATCAACCCTAGATAAAGATCAAAAATCTAAAACATTATTAGATTCTAAGAGACAAAGAACCAGAGAACACTACTCTGTTCTTTACACTAGAGAACCCTTTTCTAGATACAAGCAAGAACCCATTTTACAATAGTAATTTTACACAAAAATTCAAAACAAATTTTACACAGAACAATTAAGGAGAGAGTTAACTTGATGATCCAATGAATGAATGCATATGAATTACCAAATCAGGTTGTTAAGAAATCAAACTCAGAACATACTTCTCCTTAATCTTGAAAACAATCTTGCTCAACAATCATTCAAAGACCCATTGATGTTTTGAATGAAGCGAGAAGTAAAAACAATTAGAAAATCACTTAGGAATTGCTTGAGAGACTTGTGTATACTCAGAAATACGAATTATCAAGTTGTAAAATAAGCTCAGCCTCCATTCCTATTTATAATAGAATTTGTAACTAACTGTAATCGATTAAACGTGCCTAATAATCGATTATTTTTCTTATGTAATCGATTATAATAACTCTGTAATCGATTAAACCATTCAAGAATGATTATGAGATTTACAACGAGCAAAATAATCGATTATCCCGAGCTGTACTCGATTAAAAAAGAAGTTCTAAAAGTTACAAATTACATTATGTAATCGATTAAAATACTTTGTAATCGATTAAAGTAGAAAACTTATATTTTCAAATTAAGTGATTAATCGATTACAATCTTTGGTAATCGATTAAATCAGCAAAGTGATTTTCCATATAAAGCCTAAGTAATCGATTACAATCTGTGGTAATCGACTATCACAGCAAGGCTTAAAAACATGACATACTATGTAATCGATTACGATCCTTAAGTAATCGATTAAATTCATTAACAAAGCAGAATTATTTCAAACAAGTATCAAATAATCAATTATCCCGATAGGTAATCGATTACAATGTTCATAAAATATTTTCCAAATTGGTTGAAGAACATATTAATCGATTATTACCTTAAGTAATCGATTAATCCAGTGAAACTTAATATTTTTCCAAAAACTTTTCACTTAGATTGAAACCTTAATCAAATTATAAAAACTTTATTTTCTTTCTAAAAAAACATTTAGTTAAATGAATGAATGAATGAATGAATGAATAATATAGATCACCAGATTAAACTTTCTCGTACACTTGAATTAATTATTTCTTCAAAGCATCCAAGCATGTTGAAAGCTCAAAGCCAAACTTGAATCAAATTTTTCCATTCTTCATAATGCTCCCCCTATATCCAATAATCTCCCCCTTTTTGTCTTTGAACATGCCAAATTCTTGATTGATTAAGTGTTGGACTTGAAGTTAATTGAGGGAACCAATTTTGAAAAACTTTGAGCTTTGCAAACCAGCAAACAATTTTAACTCTTTTGCCAAGAACAAGTATTAAAGTATCTGTTGATTGATCCATCATTCATTTACATTTATATCTTACTTAATTGGTTGATTTTTAACACTAAACTCCCCCTTAATTTGTCAATCCATTCAATTTCAGATTTGGGCAGAAAGCGTACAGTAAAACAGGGTTAAACAGAGTATGATGCAGAGCACTACCAAATCAATCAATTTCTCCCCCTATTTGGCTTATCAAAGTCAAAAATATGTAAACTACAGCGGATAATGTAAGGAGAAACAGAAATGGATATATTAAATGTTTGAGGGAACCAATTACAAAGCTTTTAAAAAAAATAAAACCTGAAAGTAGAAAAACATAAGAAACAGAAAAGTACAAAGTTTAAAATTCTTCAGATTCATCAAACATAAGGGTTGCTTCAATATCATCTAGCCTATTCTTAATTCCTTCTAAAGCTGAACTTGTTTCAGCCCTAAAATCATGGTGCATAGTAATCAGGCCATCCATCTTCTGATGCATGAGAGACTCGAACTGGATGTAGAGGGGTTAAGCAGCATCTTCTTCTTCTTCTTCAGTAACCTCTTCTTGAACATCAGCAGCAGCAGGATTTTCAGCATTGGTTGTGGACCAGCCATTTGCCACCCTTGTGGTGTCTTCACCATACCAAGCTTGTTGAGATGCTTGCCGTTTATGAGGCTGTTGCTAGAATTAATGTTGTCCACTACTTCATTTGACACATCAATATGAAAGTAGTCTATGAATCTAGACACACGAACAGCATATGGAAATCGGTAGTTGACAAGCCTTTTGGATTTCAACATGATCTTTTCAAGGATGAGAATCCAATTCATCTAAATTAAATTCTTCAGACCATACACTAGTTGTAGGTCTTCATCAGTTACTTGGGCATGATTTGTTGCTCTAGGTGTGAGGATATAGGTGATTATATAATGCAGTAGCCTATCCTCATGGGTCATAGGTCCAGTTCCTAGCCTAGTTTTCAATCTCATGGTGGGATCACTAAGCATGTCCCTATATGTCTCAATCCTGTTGTAGCCCTCAAGATTTTCATCAAACTTTCTTTCTCTTTCAAAGGAGATTCCAGCCACTGCTTCCCACACCTTATAGGTTATGTCCATGGGCACTCCATTGACTTAAGACCTCAGTCCCATCCATGGATCCCTTGGCACAAATGTAGAACACCTTGACCAATTCAGGGTAAAAAAGTACCCTTTAATTCAACAAATTTTCTAAGACCCTGGGTTTCTAAGAGGGCGGGAAATTGAAGGCCTTCACTAATAAACCAATCAAGCTCTAAGTGTTTAGGAAGACAGACTTGTTTGGTTGCATTGAATTGAAGATAGGTCATACAGTCTTTCTCATTTCTAAACCAAAGGTCAAGCCTATTTGGAGGAGGGGGGTTTGAGGATTCTCCTACTCTTCTCTTAGGGGTTCTGGTTCTCTTAGTGGTAGACATTGTAAATAGGATTTTAAGCATAGAAAAAAAATAAAGGTTTAGAGAGAGAAAACAAAGATTGGTGTGATTTTGTCATGGAGCTAAGGTTCTATTTATAGAGGATTTTAGGCTCCAAGCTTTTGAAATATGAATAAACAAGCTGTTAGAATGTATTAAATCACAGCTCTTGATGCCAATTGAAAATAAAGGGAATACACACAATAACCAAGAGGGGGGATGAATTGGTTAAACCTTGGTATTTTAAAATTTATTCAAATCAGAGTTTTAAGGATCTTTATCACTTTCAAAACCAAGAAATCTTTTTCCTCAATCAATTTGCTCAACCCCTTGGTATCAATTAGCTCAAAACAGTACTTGTTGAACAATGAATTTGAAACAAAGATTCAATGAACAATCAGAGTATAAGAGATAGAGAAACAATCACACAAGCAATTATACTGGTTCACTTCACAACTGAAGCTACATCCAGTTTCTTCTAATCAATACTAGATTAGAGTTCCACTATTATAAATCTTGTTCTTACAAACTTATTACAAGATCTCCCCTTTATCAACCCTAGATAAAGAATAGAAAACTAAAACCCTATTAGAATTCTAAGGAGCAAGAACCAGAGAACACTACTCTGTTCTTTAATCTAGAGAACCCTTCTCTAGAACCAAGCAAGAAGAACCCACTTACAATAGCAATTACAACAAAAATTCAGAATACGAATTTACACACAAAGATTAAGGAGAAATGCAACTGATGATCCAGAGAATGTAATGCACATGTATTTACCAAATCCAGGTTGAATAACAAAATGAATCAGCACATATTTTCCTTATCTTTGAAAAAGTTTCTTGCTCAAGATGGACTCAATAACCCATGAATGATTTGAAAGTGGCAAGAAGTAATAGAACTCAGAAAATCACTTTGAGAGAGAGTAGAAAGCTTGTGTATACTCAGAATTACAAATGGACAAAGTTATTTTCGAGCCAAGCTTTCAGTTCTATTTATAACAGAAAGTTGTAACTAACTGTAATCGATTACATGCGCCAAATAATCGATTAATATGCATATGTAATCGATTAAAATACTTCTGTAATCAATTAATTTGTTCATGAAGTTTTCTGGGTTTCAGGAACGAGCAAAATAATCAATTATCTCGAACTGTAATCGATTAAACCAGGAAGTACATTTTCACAAAATGAACTATGTAATTGATTAAACCAGCAAACCTTAAAAGCTTAGTTCAATTATATAATCTATTACGAATGATGGTAATCAGTTAAACCAGGAAGCCTTAAAACATGATTTCAAATGTAATCGATTACAAATATTGGTAATCGATTAAAACATTTAACATAGCAGTTCTAGTTTCAATCAAAGGCCAAATAATCGATTATTCCGATAGGTAATCGATTATACTGTTTATAAAGATTTTCCAGATTTCACGAATAACAAAATAATCGATTATAACACTTAAGTAATCAATTAAAATAGTAGAAAATCCATTTTTCCAAAAACCTTTTAATCAATTTAAAACCTTAATTGAATTATAAAAAGCTTTGATGTTTTAGGAAAAAGTCATTTAAGCTTTTAGATGAATGAATGAATGCATGTATGGATCAATCAGATTATCTTTCTCTTACATTTCAATTAAATCATTAACTTCAAGGCACTCCAAGCATGTTGAAAGCTCAAAACACATTCTTGAATCAATTCCTTGTTAATCTTCCATGATGCTCCCTCTATATCCAACACTATTACTGCTTGCTTCATTAAAATCATTCATGGGTCTTTGAATGAATATTGAGCAAGAAACTTTTCAAGGTTAAGGAAGAGCATATGTTGATTTTATTTTGTTATTCAACCTGATTTGGTAACTCATGTGAATTACATTCACTAGATCATCAGGTTGTTTCTCTCCTTAATCTTTGTGCGTAAATTCGTTTTTGAATTTTTGGTGTAAATTGCTATTGTAAGTGGGTTCTTCTAGCTTGGGTCTAGAGAAGGGTTCTCTAGTTAAAGAACAGAGTAGTGTTCTCTGGTTCTTGCTCCTTAGAATTCTAATAGGGTTTTAGATTTCTATTCTTTATCTAGGGTTGATAAAGGGGATGTTTTGTAATAAGCTTGTAAGAACAAGATTTATCATTTTATATGAAATGGGTGTAATGGGTGTTTTTATAGTAATATATCATTTTATATTTTCAATTATTCAAAAAAATAAAATCTTGTAGCTTTTATTTTCTTTTTTGTATTATTTTTTATTTAAAAAAGTGATATTTTAAGACGGTTCTTTAAAAAATCATCTTTGAAAAATCTTGTAGTTTTTTTTTATTTAAGTCACGATGTTTATTAGTTTGTGACTTAAAAGCAATATGCTTAGTACTGAATGGATTAAATATTCAAATTTTGCAAAATTTATGTGTGATTCTTTTGTGACTTTTAAACAATGACATTACGTATGTGACTGCATTGGATATCTATCCTTTGAATCTATCCTTTGAATCTGATTGAATCACTTTGCTACATTATATATATATATATAAATGAGTATAGTTAAAAGGATGTTTATGTAAAAAATCAATGATTGTATATATAGTCCCTTAAACTTGTCTAAATTATTATAATATAATGAAAAATAAGTGAGTGAGTCACTACAAAAAAAGCGGCCATTTCCGATGGACATTTATCCACTGCAGAGCTTCCGTCGGAAATTTTTTTGTTTCCCATGGAATATTCCCATGGATTTTCATTTCGTCGATATTTTTCATTTATCCCAAAACCCATCAGCTGAACCCTAGCCGTAATGTTAGTGTCTTCTGTTCTTTTACGAATTCGTACGCGCGTTCTCCCAGCTCAGTGATTGATGAACTGTGCGACTCCGGCGTCATCGCAGCCAACCTCCATCACCTCTTCGGCTTCCTCCGTCATAGGTACTGGTACTCTTTTTCAGTCGAATTCTTCTTCGTTGATTTATGCCCCAGGAACCTGGCTTCCAGTGTTTGAACGATGCTTTTGTTGTCAATAGGTATCCTATAAGTGATTGGAGCTTGTTCCCTTTTGTTTCCGCTATCGTCGTCGATTTCCCATTGGGTGAGTGTATTCTGTCATCAATTTACTTTGAATTTTTTTAAGCAAAGGGTTTTGGATTTGGATTGGTTTGTATGCGTGTTGTTCTGGGTTAAGGGTTACAAAGACCCAGTTGTATAAAATTGGTGGTTACAAAGACGTTTCATTTCTAGGGAAGCTTTTTCTGCACTATAATTGTCTAGTTCTTCCTCTTAACACTTGTTCTTTGCCTTTAGTTCCTTTACAGTTTTGTGTCATGAATTGTGCTGACTCCTAAATTCCTTTTTCCATTCTTTGTTTGCTCACCTTCTTCCAAAAAGCATTTCATCAAATTCCAGTATCTATATTTGGGTCGAATTGTAATCAAGTTGAGTCTTGGTTGAGGCCTTGTATAATGTGTATAGCGGGTTGTATGTTCTTTGGGATTTAATGAACATGCCTACCTGCCCGGCACCTGTTTGATGAAATGCTTGAACTTTCAGAATTAAACTAGTGTGATATGTTGGCATTTGAATTTGTGATACTACACCCGTTGATTTTCTTCTTTGCATCTAAAGTAATTTAACAAAAACATGAGAGTTTTTTTTTTTTTTTTTGTTATTATTATATTGATGAAGTTACCGGCTGAGATTTGAATACATGACTGTTTATATATGTGTTCTTAAATTCTCTTGCATATAAATACACATTTGACAGATTGAACCCAACACAAATATGAGAACCACCATAATTTTTTAATCATAATTGTTGAAAATCAGAATATAATATTCTGTATTTAGTAATAATAATGGTTTATACTTTATAGGCACATAATCTTTGATTTAAAGGAAGCATAATATCCTCTATTTATGTATAATTAATGTAATTAACCTATATAAACACACATCTTCTCTGTGTACTCAAACACAAGGTTTTTAATCTATCATTTCTCTGTTTCTCTTATTTTAACATGGTATCCAAAGCCTAGCCTGACAAAGGTACTTTGAGAATCGTGCCTGCCCAGTGGACCAATACCTCCAGATAAAGCTGATGTACAAGCTGTTAATTATGTTAATAAGTTGATATACAAACAGTTAATTATGTGATTTTACACTAAGATCATTCGAGCACAATGAAGCATGTCATTCACCTATAGTAATACCCAAAGTAGTTAATTGTGCAAGTTTGCAATGCCTATTCATTGATTACAGCTTTAGTTCCAAATCCTCTCATATGAAGCAAGACCGCATGAGGTAGAGGTTATAATGTCACTTGGGGTGAGATGGCTCATTTGAGCAATGAAATATGAAATATAAGATGGACAGAGCAATTAGCAGGCAGCTGAAGCTTATAGGCAGCGTATCTCACCCTTCTCTCCACCTGAAATAGATAATCGAATCATGGATTCAGTTTCTCATTTATTTTTTTGGCTAGCACTCGTAGTCTACATGGTTGGAGTTTTTTGGCTAGCACTCGTAGTCTACATTTTTTTGGCTAGCATAGCTTTTACTAAATTATTGCTTTATTTTGATTATATTTTTCTTGACTTCATGCTTATAGATCTATAAAGGTTCTTTTAGGACAAGCTCACAAGCCTAAAGGTTCCCTGAAGAGCCAAATCTGTGCCAAATTTAGGAAATTTTAGCATTGCTAGTGTTTGGTTTAAATTTGCCAAAACAAAATTTGATTTTTAAATTTGATTTTAGCATTACAGTAATTGGCAGCTGATCGAAGAAGGGTCAGTAATTGGCAGCTGATCGAAGAAGGGTCAGCTAGTGACTAGCACTCCATTGTCGTGTGATAGACAAAAACATTTCCTAGAGGTCCAAAAAATAAAATATTACTTAAATGTTTCAAGTCTTAATCTTTTTTCTCAAAAAAATACACAAATATTTGCTGCAAAAGATCTTATTCATTTTTTGGCGGTCTAGCATTATAGCAACTAATTTATGCATATATTATGTTCAAAATGTTATTATAAGAATGACACCTTATGTGCTAGCCAAGAAAACAAAAGGAGAGTATCGTGTTGCTAATAGTTTTCAGTTTTAGCATTATTGTTTTGAAAATGTTTAAGGAATTTATTTTTGTTGTGCATGACTCTTCTTGTATATTTCTCTGCTTGTTTGGTATGTATATTTCAAAGTATGTTGCTAATGTCTATAGACATGCAGTTTCAAAGTTGTTTTGTGAGTATAACTCCCTATATCTTGGTTGAAAATAAAATCTCAGTTAATATAGGGTTTTAGATTATTGTTTCTTATAATTTTTGTTCTTTGGTCTCTTATATTCTCTACCAATTAATTTCCCTTTTATTTTATTTTTTATGAATCTGATTCTTTGTTTAACTTCCTCCCTCATGTTTACTACTCAATATTCATGAATTATACTGCACTTTTTAATATTTTTCCTCTTATCTACAAAATATATCATGACACATAACTATTGTATAGTCATTTGTTCTATCACTTTGTCTCTTTCTCTCCCTTCTAGTGATGCACGTATCATTTAAATTATTGAATGATAAATATTCTGAACTTTTGTGGTAGTAAAATGGTTCCATTTAGCTTTGATGGATGTTTTAGTTAACCTATGCAATAGGATTTTATATAATTGTTTCATACCAAATTGGACCGTCCTATGGCTACTACTAATTATATTAGATATATTATTTTTAAAATCAAACTTGAACCACCAATTCAGATATTGCTTCAAGATTTAATAATTTAATCGTAATTGAATTTATATTAATAAAATAATTATA